>CAUYRH010010960.1:0-72205 GCA_963574655.1 Perodicticus potto | reverse complement strand
CAGAGAGTCCTCAGAGGAAGATAAGAAGGTATTTCTGTGGCTCTGATGGTCTTGTCTGGAAAACTGACTATACATCTACATAACACGTAGTCCCCAAAGTAATGCATTCAGTAGCCAAGAGCCAAGTGCATAAAGGCCAGGTTTTGTTTTGGTTTTTTTTTTTTGTCAGTAATTTCTTTTTCTTATTAAATCATAGCTGTGTACATTAACACAATCATGGGGTATAATGTGCTGGTTTTATATACAATTTGAAATATTTTCATCAAACTGGTTAACATAGCCTTCATGGCATTTTTAGTTATTGTGTTAAGACATTTATAGTAAGTTTCACCTGTACCCTTGTAAGATGCACCATAGGTGTGGATCCACCAATTACCCTCCCTCCACGCATCCTCCCCCCCACCTCCCCTCCCTTTCCCCTTTCCCCATATTCTTGTGCGATAATTGGGTTATACCTTTCATATGAAAGCTATCAATTAGTTTCATAGTAGGGCTGAGTACATTGGATAATTTTTCTTCCATTCTTGAGATACTTTGCTAAGAAGACCATATTCCAGTTCTGTCCATGTAAACATGAAAGAGGTAAAGTCTTTCAATACTTTTAACTACCATCTCTGGCCTCCATGGTTCATGATGAGACCTCAGCTGTTACACTGATTGAGAACCTCTTTTGTGTACGAAGTCACTCTTCTTTTGCCACTGTCAATGTTTTCATTGCCATTGACTCTTTTTGTTTGTTTGTTTTTGTAGAGCCAGAGTTTCACTTTATCGCCCACGGTAGAGTGCTGTGGCATCACACAGCTCACAGCAACCTCCAACTCCTGGACTTAGGCTATTCCCTTGCCTCTGCCTCCCAAGTAGCTGGGACTACAGGCGCCTGCCACAATGCCTGGCTCATTGACTCTTAATTTTACCATGATGTATCATAGTATCCACTATGATGACTCTGTGGTTCATCAAATCTCTTTTAATTTATTTTTACTTAAACTTTGAGCTTCTTCAATGTGTTAATTCATACATTTGTGGTTTTCCATCAAATTTGGAGAGTTTAGGACCATATTTATTCCTCAAATATTTTTTCTGCCCTTTCTTCTTTCCCTTCTTTTTCTGGAATTCGATAATGCATGTGTTGCCTTCTTGATAGTACCCCAAGACTCAGTATGATTCTGTTGTTCTTTGTCTTTCTCAGAATGTATAACTTTTAGTATTTCATTTTCATGTTTACCGATTCTCTTTTTGCCAACTCAAATCTGTAGTTCTCCTGTATTAAAATTTCTATCTGTTACTATATCTCAACTCCAGGATTTCCATTTGGTCCTTATTATAGTTTATATCCTTATATCGGCTTTGACTATTTATGAGTCATTACCATCATTTTTGTGTAATTATTTACTTATGGCTACTTTTAGTTCTTTGAAAACATTTTTAATAGTTTTATCTATTAAGATGAAATTCATTCTCACTCAGGGATACTCCCCCCCTCAACACACCCTAAATATATAAACTATTTTCCTATTTCTTTGTTTGCATGGTAATTTTTGTCAACATTTATTTATTTTAGACAATATTTTGTAACAGTTTTGGTATCGGTAGAGCTTACCTCGTGTTTCACTGATATTGTTGTTTCTTTCATTGCTGATTATTTGTTAGTAGTTTTCTTGGACCAATTGTGTAGATTCTGAAAACTCTATAGGGTTCAGCCTCTGATTATTCTAGCAATGTGCGTGTGTGTGTTTATGTGTTGTGCAGTATTATTTTGTTAAGTTTTGTAATTCTAATTTTAATTCTAATTTCTAAATTTATGGTGATCAGCCCTGTCTCTGAACATACTTTTAGTGATCTGGAAGTTATTGGTCAGAAGTTTCCCTTAATTGCCTTGGCTATATTCTCTATCCTTGCTGAGGGTATCTCTGCCATACAGCAAAAGTTCTAAATCCAGTTTATTTCTTAGACAGCTTTAGATCATATTATTTGTTTCTTCTGGTCTTGCAGGTACTAAAAGGAGAGTTACTAGCACCTTCTCTTCATCCATGTCTTTTACAAAAATATACACAGCATTCACCATGTTGTGTGTACTTGGATCAATTGCAATATTTAATTTTTTAAAAGTTTCTTGTGGTTAACTAGTTTTCTAGGATCTCTTTCTAAGCATTGTATTTGGCCAGGCTAATTTATCCCAATTAAAATCAAGGCTATAGGCAGCTGAGTTTTTGCCATCGGATATCCATTTTTTTTGCTGATTTCCTGGAATAATTTTTTTTCATTTTCCTTACATGAGGTCTGTAACAAATTAATCAACACTCTGTGGAAACAGAGTTTTCCCAGGAAACCTTAAGCATGGAAAAATATTATTTGTGTTCTGAGGGCAGAGAGCTCTAAAAGAAGTTAGTCTTCTCTGCTGATTATAAGCTAGAGACTTTTCAGGGACCCATAGCAAAAACTCAGGAGAAATAGAAGATGGGAATAGGCCTGAATTAAAACATCACAGATTCCTCTGTGAGTTCAAATGTTTCCTCTGGATACATGATTTTAAGTGTCTTCTATGTATTTGTTCAATTTTCAGAGTTCTCAAGTGGTATAATTCACTGTTTCCAAGTATTTTCATTGCTTTCTTTGAAGAATAAATTCACCCAAGTCCCCCTTCTGCAGGTCTGGAGGTCAATATTATCCCTTCATCCTTAACACATATGTCTATTGTTTTTTTCTCCTAAGTATTATATTGTAAATGGCAGTGGATTACTTGATGAATAAAATTAAAGCAAGATAAATTGATATATTTGTGATAAACATGTCAAGAAGAGAAGTTTTTGAAGTGTGTCTCTGAGAGCTACATATTCTCCTTTCTCTTACCCATTTGCCATGGGGGCCAAAAAAGTGTATGCACATTTTAAAACAATTTGATGGAAGTAAAATCAACCCCCAAAAGTGTATGAATTGTAGATAAAATGGGTGGGCATAGTATGTCTAGGTATTCTTGAATAGTAATGGTAACTTCCATTAATTTTTAAAAAGTAATACATAAATAACATTGCTTAAAATCTGTACATGTATTTTTGGTACTTTCTGTATATGGAGATCAAAATTTCTGTGAAAGTGATAATGTGTCATGTGTGAGTTAAATGATAAAATAAAGAAAAAGAAACGATAAATGACTTCTTATACACTACATTTATGATAAGGCTTCCTACCACCTAAAGACATGAGGCAGTTTAGAGGCAACATTTCAACTAATTTTAGTCTGTCAGAGGGTTTGAATTTCTCCCTATATGTGTGTGGGCAAGTGTTTTTCAGTGACCGGCAGTATTAGGGAATCTTTAGCTACCTTAGTTATTGAATCATTCCCTGTATCTAATTACCAATATATACAGATGGCTTTAGTTACATAAATCAGATGTTAATTTGGAATAACTGAAGATATTATACTGAAGATATTGTACTTTATTATTCCTGGCCAATAAAATCTCTCTATATTATGAGCTGTTGGGTTTCAAACACAAAATTCTCAAATACTCATACATATATTTGCATAACATGATTCAGACCTCCTTTTGTTAACTCTATAGTACAGTCTTTTAGACTGGTCTCCTCCTAATAATAAGTATAATAAGTTTAGGAACAAAAACTTTGTGATTTTACTTATTGCATTACATGTTTAGGTGGATCCAATCAAACTGGAAAAAACATTTGCCCTGACCTACCCCAATCTACTACAAGTTTAGGGTATTGTTTGCTTATGAAATTATAGAGGACCAAAATCAAATCAGCTTTAATAACATAATCACCATATTTTTAAGGATTTTCTATATGATGAATTTTAAAGAATAATTGACTGAAGAGAGTGACATAACTTCCAATATTCCTGTATTTTGATTCATATATTCTGAAGTTTTAGAATAACTTTCTATGATTTTACGTAATAATTTCAACATACTGAGAATTTTAACAATTGAAAAGTGACTTTTTATTTAGACTGCAGTATACTAGTTCTCAGAATATTCCAAGTAGAAATTTCCAAGTAGAATTTTTGCATCTGTTTTTTGTTAATGAAGCTAAGCTTTGTAATATTTCTTCTTTGCCATCCAGAAAATATGTTGTCCTTGCTGGTGGAAAGTGTTGTAAAGGTATCAAGAGAGGAATTATGTTTCCTCTCTTATTCCAGTAAGATCATCTAATTATGCCTTTACAGAGAGAGTGGCTTTTTCCAACAGTGATGCTGCAGCCGATAGCAATTGGCAACTCCTTATGAATAAGTTTTCACAGAGCACGCAACCCTCTTTCACATACTTTCCAGTAGGATCTGGCACTTCTCTGCAACATTTAAGACTGTGAACTCAGTTAAGCTCCACCCTGCTAATGAGTTCCAGGGACGCCTCACCTCTCTACCTCGCTGTTTCCTGGCATTGGCCTTCTGATTAGTCAAAACTCTCAAAATCCTGTTCTTGGAATTCTTACTGGAATCTTTTTGGCTAGGCAATCAAGTCTACTACTGAATTTTGAAAAGACAATTAACAGTAATCTCCACAATGAGTGAACTGGCTAATTTACCAGCATTCCAGAGGCTATTTTCTGCTTATTATATCATACTATTTTCTGCATATCATAACACACTATTTTCTTTCTCTCTTTCTTTTTTTAAATTGCTGGGGAATCATTAAGGGTACAATCAGACAGGTTATACCACCTGCGTTTGCTGGGTGAAGTCCCTCTTTTAATACAGTCCCACCCCCAAAAGGTGTGTCACACACCATGGCCCCACTCCCCCTCACTCCTTCATTCTCTCCATTCCCCCATACTTTTTCCCCCACCATGTACCAGCATCACTTGTCTTCATATCAGAATTGAATACATTGTTTCTTGTTTCTCCATTCTTGTGATGCTTTACTAAGAAGAATGTATTTCAACTCCATCCAAACAGACTATTTTCTGCTTATCATATCAACAGGCCAGCTCTTGTTCAGGACTACCCAGCTAGCTTCTTTACCATGTAGTGGGCTTTGATGACACCTTGTGATCACAGTATTGTCCAGTGAAATTTAAATTCCAGGCCTGGGGAGAATTTTCTTTCCAATATTTTTCCTTCTTTGATTGTAGTCCTTCATCTTTATAACTTCCTCTAAAATTATTATTTTAACAATTTTCTATTATGGTAACTCCTTGCATATACTCATTCATATTCAAATTTCCTAATTAAATTACTATTTGTGCCATGTTTATTGAATTTCATCAACTACAGAACTGATAACAGAAGTGTTTTCTGGAGATTGACCCACATACCCAAGATGCAAGAATTGTTCGGTCATGATATTGATCTTGAGTATGCTGGTAACCTCCTTGTTGATAGGAAAGAGAATGAATGCTAGCTATATATTACACGGAAATTATTGAAGTTTTCATGTGTGTTCTTTGTGATAAAGCAGTAACTGAAGTACATGTCTTTGAAGTCCAAGAGACTACTCCATTTGAACTTCACAGCAATCATGATGAGTGCAAGACTGTGTTTGAAATGTACTCTTTCAACTATACCTGAGTGCTTACAGAGGAAAAACTGGGATGCTCAGATTAATTAATTTTCAAATTAATTACTTTGTTGTGCAACAACTGAAGAACTTCCATGACATCCCTACACAAAAACAATATACTTTATAGAAAAGGGCTAATATTGCTGAAAAAAAATCAAACACAAAAATTAATTGTGTACATTACAGAATTCAAAATATAGTTGAATTTATGGTCTCATCAAGTTTCCCATGTGAAATTTAGGGCACTGCTTGGTAAGGAATTAGATCCTGACAGTTGAAATGGTGTAAACTGATATTCATCATCTCTGGGACCTCAGATATCTTTATTGATCATAGTGTCCCTAGGAATAAAATACATTCATGGTCTACTAATGTTTGAAATACATGTATACGTGTATGTATACATACATAGCAGAAAAACAGACTAGCAAACAATTTAAATTCTATAATCAAAACCCTGGTTTGACATATCACAGTGGAGAATTGTAGCTTCTTAAGCAGCTTTCAGAACTGAGTCAATTCACAGAATCAGCGATCCTTGACTGAGGTGGGTATTGAATCTTGCACAGTAGCCATAATGCACACTGTAATTTTTTTTTCCATTTTTAAATCATTTTTTATTGTTTCAGGCTCATTGAGGGTACAAAGAATTAGGTTACACTGTTTGCATTTGTTGGAAAAAGTTCTTCTTATAATTATGTCCCGCCCCCAAGAGGTCATACGATAAATTTTATTCCAGCCTTTTCCAAAGGGATCTGTGGCTAGAATGACATACAGTACCTGGGGGGAAATAAATGCTTAGATTGGAACATTTTAAGGTTACTACATACTAGCTCTGAATTAATAGCAATAACTGTGGATCAAACATGTCTCTTTGGTTCACCAGCTAAACCAGTCACTTAGGCAGCCTCAGATATGGTGAAGGTTGTGAGGTACTTCCTGCAATATAGGATTTGTCTTAACAGAGACTGTCCTATGCTACTATCTTCTCTGTAGAATGAATAATTCTAGAAATCAGGGGAAGCTATTTGAACTGGCTTTTCTTAAGATTATAAGTAATAACCAATTTATAGAATTTTTCCCCTTCAAGTTTTGCCTTTGCTGGTTTGAATTACTTTACTTTTCAAAGACAGAATGTCCCACAGGGACATGATAAGAGCTCTATTGAATAGAAAAATGAGACCTAGCCATTTCTTGCTCCTTATGCCACTAAAGCAACAAGCAGAGACCAAACCAAACCAAATAAAAGAAAAAAGAGGGGCACAATTCCTCTACTGAACGAAGTGATTAATTCTAAGTGGAGCACAATGTGAAGAGCACTGTAACAGAAACCCAGTGTATTCTCCAGGCATGTCTTAATTTTTCCATGCCCAACAGTAAAGGGAAAGGGGAAGTTGCAGCAACTCCTTTTGCTTCCTCCTTCCAAGAAAGAAAAGCAAGATATTTGAAGACACAATTTACACTAGAATTCGGGTTTGAGTTACTCAAGTTTGTAAAGCATTTGAAGAATGGGGACAGGATACCTAATGGATCAATGAAGAAGTAGCCACAGTTATTCATTCTAATTAAGGACATAATAGGAGCTTTTCGTATTTTTTGCTTTTCATAATCATGTGTTTATTTCAATATGCTAAACGTTTTACTTCACCTTATTCAAAATATGTGTACATACACATAAATGTCATTGGTTAACTGCCAATTTCAAGGTTAAGTGGTAGAATATTTGGGAGGAATTAATATAGTGACAGCAATACAGACAGGGAAGACTGGAATGCTGTGTCTTTTCATGGAGAAAAAATGATGAGAGATTCATTTGTATTATCAAAGGGGAGGCTATAGTTTCTTTTTACAAACAAATATAAACTTGTTTGTTTTTGTGCAGAAGTTAAATATATGTAGACTGGTATATACAAAAGCTGAGTAATTAAATAATCACTCATAAGTTAAATGAGTAAATAAATAATCTCTCATAATTAAATAATAAGAGGCTATATTAGTTATTAATTTATAGTTCATGCTCTGCGACAACAGAGTTGGTCCTTATACATATACATGTGTGCATGTTTATGTGTGCACACATACACATATGTGTGTGTATATGTTTTGCCAGCCCCATAATATTACTCCTTGACAGTAGTGAATGCTAAAATACTGTTTTCTTCCTGATTCTTTTACATGTGCTATCCTAATTGTGCTTCTTTGGAGTGTGTGCTTGTTATTTAAAATTATCCTGGTGCCAGCACCAACCAGCAGGGCCCATCTTCTCCCAGTACACCCTACCCAAGTGAATGGTTTCTGGAGTAATGTGCCCCCTAGAATGAAAGGAATTGAGCCTACCAAGAAATCAGTGACACTGCTTAAGATACCCCAGCTGGCTTCTGGGTGGATCAATAACAAGAATTCTCCATTCCCAATGCCAAGGATCCCTAGAAGTGTTCTCGGGAGTTTAGCCAGTACTTTCCCCTTGCTTTCAAGAAAGTCTCCCACACAAATAGTTTGCTACTAGAATTTTATCAGTATCCCAGAAGCTGGTTCTTGAGCTCTTAGCTACAGCTCTGACCAGAAACACCTTCCCCCACCCCCAAGAGTTCTATTTGCTCTCCAGCCTCCTGAAGAATTCTTCCCTTCAAAAGGTGTTGCTCCATTAGACACCCCTCACTCAGACCTAAGGTATCCTTTAGGATTATCTTTTTTCCTCCACTTAAGCAATTCTCTGTTATTCTAATCCCCTGTTAATAACTATCTTATGCTCTCTGTTCAAATGAAAGGGTGATTTTTCTCTCTTTATTGGATTCTAACCAATAAAATTTTGTAGAATTTACTAGTAAAGGATTAATTGTATGGGATTTGGATGACACCACATAAACATAAGCATGTAACACAAGATCTGCTTACAATGTACAGCATGTGGAATATTGTAGAACTGTTGGGTGTGACTCACATGACCTAGTTTCTTTTATATGTCCAAGAAAAAGTTAGCCCGTGTTGTTGAGAGTATGGATCAAAAGGATCAAAAATTTAAGGTTCTATTAGATACAAATGTTAAATGTTTGAAAGAGTGGCATAAATTAAATCATGCATGCATGACATAAATTCAGAATATATTTAGAAAGTAAAAGTGTAGCAAATTTTTGATATCATCCTTAGCTATTTCAAAGCAAAAGAGAAAAACCATAAATACTTCTTTCTTGCTCAAAGCATGGAATACTTTCCAGGATAAATATTAATATGTTTCTGTAAAATAAAATCCTATTTGATATCTCATGGAGAATAATATTTTTAAATGAAAGTTGCACAGAATTTCAGTTTCTAAATAGTTCTGCCCTTTACCTTAATGAACAATTTAGAAGAAGGTAAATTCAATTTCGTGAGCCTGTTAGTCACATTAATTTTTCATACTTTTGATAAATGAAGAGCCTTAGACTCATGATACATCTTGTTCTTCAGCATATCAATCACAATTTTGATTTCTTTCTATGATGATTGGAAAAATGACAATCTGCTTTCAGAGCATGCTTTGAATTTTATCTAGAATAATAAACCACAAAAAAATGGCTAAATAATATAACCATTTACAAATAAACATGTTAACATATTTAAAATAATTTCAGTGCATGAGCAACAGGCCTTTGTACCATTCATCAATTAGCTGTTACATTTTCACTTACTGGAAGAGGAGTATGCCCTTGGTCAAGGTAACTATTCTCACATGAGGAAGTTCCCATGGATTGTCAGGAAGGCTGTCTTCGGGCAGCGTGCCCAGAAACTGGCATAGAAAGTCCTTCCTTTCTGAATGCAAAGCTGGGTGGTGCCTCATGACATCTGCCCAAAGACTGAGGGATGATGTGTTCTGCTGGGGTTGTAACTTAGGTTGCTTTCCTTCCTGGGATGAGTAATCTCCTTTCCTCAGTATTTCCAGCCACACACAGCACAGCTCGGTCACACAAATTTCAGTTACAACCTCTGACTCTAGTCCACAGTACTGTGACCTCTTCCTGGCTCAGCGTGAGTGTATGTGTATGTCTGTTTCCATGTGTCATGAACATATGTTTGGGGGATAGCAATTGACCTGCAGAGCAGGGCCTGCTGTTATGATCAGTCACTTTTGTCACTGATGTAACATTTCATGTGGGTTAATGCAGCTTTCTGCTTTACTAGAAATACAATTTTAAGAATGTTCAGAATCTGCTTTTAGTCGTCAGTGGACTTGTTACCATTTTCCACCTTTTAATGAGTCCACTTATCTGCCTTTGATATTTTCCAAAGCTATTATCTAGTTATTTAATTTGCATTTATATATGAAGTGCTTCATTTATCTTTTATGTTATTTTCAAGATTTTATTTTTTTTGGCCAGGCCGGGTTTGAACCTGCCACCTCCGGTATGTGAGGCCGGCGCCCTACTCCTTGGAGCCACAGGTGCCGCCCATTATTTTCAAGATTTACAACAAACAGGGGTAGCTGCAGCATGTGTTCAGCCTCCCATGTGAAACTGAAGGGTGTGTTGATATGTTTACATGGCTGTGTTCATGTATTACTTTTGACTTAAAATATACTTATTAATGAGCATTTGAATAGTAATTTTAAAATGGTCCAGACTTCAGTTTCTTAAAGATATGTGTTAGTCCCTAAGCTTCACAATTTAGTGATTTTAGAGATAGATTGGTAAAACTCAATGATCAGGATTCATGCGTCTTCTTCTTCTCTAGAAATGCAGTGCCTTTCATCACTATACCTTTCTCAGTTCTCCAACTTTAGTAGTATTCCTGCCCTTCTTAAATAGCATGTATTTCTTCAGGTTATCATCTGAATACTAAAGGAGTACACATTAACTTTATTTTCTGTAATATTTTCATAAATGAATTCTTTATTCCAAAGGGAATTTGGGTTACCCCTTAATCAACTCCCCTTTGTGCTTTTTTGTCATCTCGTGACTATATTTATTGTCTTCGTTTTGGGCTAAAGAAGTTGGAATTGCAGGAATACCTCATTTTAATCACACACTGCTTTATTACACTTAGTAGATATGATGACGTTTACAAATTGTAGATTTGTGACAATCCTGTGTTGACCAAGCCTACCTGCACCATTTTCCAACAACACGTGCTCACTTTCTGTCATTGTGTCAGCATATTTGAGCCATAAAATATTTTGAGCTAAGGATTTTTTTTAGAAATAGTACTATCACACACTGCAATATATTTTAAGCACAACTATACTAATTATAACTATACTAAATTAGAAATAATACTATCACACACTCGTGTTAATATAAACATTACTACATGAACTGGGAAACAAAATATTTTATATGACTTGCTGTAATGTAACATTCATTTTATTGCAGTGGTGGTGTACAACCAAATCCATGATATTTCCAAAATATACCTGTTTTCAGTTTGAAATTCATGCTATTGTCTCTTATCACTATTTACTTTTTTTTACTACATCATAACTGTGTATACATTACTGCATTTATAGGGTACAATGTGCTGATTTGAAGTGCTTATGTCAAACTGGTTAATATAGCCTTCACCTCACTTATTTAATTGTTGTGTTAAGATATTAATACTCAAGCTCAAACTTATGTCCCTCCCCCTACTGCTCTTCACGCCAGAGCGGTAACACCTTATTGGCTGTTCAACCATCCGGACACCTCCCCTAACCGAGTCTATATAAGATGCTCTTGTCTTTTGTTTTCTCTCTCTCTTCACTTCTCTTCTCCTCCTCCTCTCCCCCCTGTCCCCCCATGTGTCTTCTCTCTCTCTCTCTCTCTCCCCCCTCCTTAATGCTGCTCTGCAACTTCCCCACCAATAAAGACCTTTCGTACAAAAAAAAAAAAAAGATATTAATACTCTACTCTTAACATATATACTTTACTCATAATGCATGTACCCTTGCATTATGCCTCCCAAACTCTTAAAGAGGAAGAGAAGTGGAGAGCAAATACAGATAATTTCCTGAGAGAGTGTGGGACCACTCCAAAAGAGCAAACATTCCCCTTATAGGAATTCCTGAAGGAATCTTATCACTATTTTCAAATACATCTTTCATAAATGATATAGATATTTTGAGTATTATCTTTCTAATCATTCAAATTTGATATAGAATCAAACAGAATTTTTCTACTTAACACTTTAAATGATAGTATTTCTTTAAAATTGAAAATTTTAGTTGTATTTACTCAGCAGGATTCTAATTAAATGTCAACTTAACCTTTAAACATTAAACAGGGGAAATTAAATCAGAGACACTGTTAACAAAAAGGGATGTAAACAAAAACAGCACTATTTGAATTTACATTGATATAAATCCTATCTGAATTGTTGATTATGTGAAGCAAAAGTATCATTATCTTTCCCCTTTTTCCAGTATAATGAATGACATGATTATTTTGATAATCATCTTTATGAATACTTTGTGTTAATCTTTACCAATAGAAATATTTCCCTTCACACTATAGATTCCTTCATTCCTGGCATTGATGGATACTGCTTTCCTCAGGACACAGGCATGAAACTAAGTGCTGTGGGGTATAAAAGCAATGATGTAAGACATAGTGACTTTAAGGGTGAGGCAGAGGTATAAATGGAAACAGGGAAGAGCTATTAAAATAAACCCAGTGAATGGTAGACAAAGTTGGGAACCCAAGGATCAATTTTAATTTGTAGATTAAAAATTATTTTTAAAAGTACTTAGGATTATGTTTGTGCAGAAAATTTCAGGGATGACAGTAATAAGAACACCTTGCCCAACGGCTGGGCCAGTGGACTGTGAGAGTATGAAGCTTAGGGTTGTGCATACCATTCTCCGCACTGCTAACACTAGTCAGCTATGTGACTCCGATCATGCCACTCTCATTATTAAAACCACAAGGTAGGCTGCCATTGGCAAATTGGAATTCTTACAAACAGGAGTTTGCCTATTTTCAAAAAAACTTTTAGGGTGATGAGAACGTCTTATAACCAGATAGAGGTGATAGTTCCACATCATTATGAATGTATTAAAATGATATTGAATTATGCATTGTCATATGATTACATCTTATAAATTCAACCTCAATAAAAAAATAAAGAGTAATAAAATACTAGTTTGCCCTCTTGCTTTGGACCAAGTTCTCAAACACTTACAGCCAGTAGGCCTCCTTATTTCCTAATCTTTTTCTCATCTGTGCCACTGAATTTGTTTAATAGGAATTCTTCCTTAAGTGCCCTTTTGCCTTCGTCACAAGATTGACTCCCCGAAGGAAACTTTGTAGGGAAATTCCTGCTGGCCCATGTGCCTATACAATTCCCTCACTCAAATTCAACTAAGAAAGATGTATCATTAAAAATATGTTAACATACTTTTCATTATTTACTAGGTATTTCTTATTCCAGATGAAACCACAGGAGAAATTAGTTTTGTTACAGAGAAAATGAAAGAAAAATGAGGAGTTACTATTCAGATTTAGCACACAGATGGCTCATTCCAGTTCCTAGAATAGCACTGTCCAATAGAAAGATAATGCGAGCCATGAGATAATTTTAAATTGTCCGTAAGGACAATTTTTAAAACTAAAGGAAAGCATTACATTAATTGTATTGAACCAAATTTATTTGTATGCCCTTATTTCAATACATAATCAATGTAAAATGCTATTGAGCTGTTTTATGTTTTTCATAAGTTTGCAAAATATACTGTATGCCTTACACTCATGACACATCTGAATGTGAAGAATTGCACATTTTGGTTACGGAATGGCCACTTGTGGCCAGCGACTAATGTATTTGACAGCACAGCCCTAGAAAACACTTGGAGTGTCAACGGTCATACATCAATGAAAAAAGTGTCCTTTAAAAAAATATCCAAAATATTTAAGCTTCCTATGCAAGAGGCAGGCTTGGCTACTTGACTATTCAGTGTTATCATATACTATAGTTAGAAAGACCACAATATATAATGAAAAAAGTAGTCCCTTTTATTCTTTCGGGAAATAAAGAAATCCTATGTGTTTTCTTCTGAGACTTGGAAAGGTGGTGAGTGCAGAACTAATGGGAGAAAAGCATAAAGTCACACTGATTGTGTCTTGGCCACAGATAGCAAATTTAAATTCTGAAGAGAGTAGGGTAAGTTTAACAGAAAACCTAAAATAAATGAATGAATGAATAATGAATAAATAAATCTAAGAGTCAATCAGAGTGTTTTTATGCCAAAAACTTAGTTATAAAGAAGTAAAAATATCTGTACTGCACGGGTAGACGGAGAAAAAGAATGTCAGTAGAGCAAAATCTGAATGAATGATGTTCTGTATTTAGTGGATACAGAAATCCCATATTTCTGCGAGTGATGAAGAGTCACTGAGTTGAGGGCCCTTTGGGGAGGGGCTGTGTACACTGACTGCAAAGCTGGTCAATTACTAATATTTACACGAAGATAAGAAAAGTAGTGTATGCTCAGAGGTCTTCTGATCAAGCATGCTGAAAAGAAGAAACAGAGGACACAGGACTTTCCTTGGCCAAAAGACAGAAAAACTTAAGATTTCTCTTCACAGAGGGCAAGAATGCAAATCATCCACAGACCTGGCTAGGCTGTCTGCCTCACAGTAGGGATTCAACACTGGGCAGAAGACAAAGCAAGCACCAGACTTCAAATATCAACATTATTCTCCAATTACAAACAAAGCCAGGCAGGGAAAATGTTGTTTATATGCACCTTAAAAACAAAACAAAACAGAAACAAAAATGAGAAGTTCATCCCAGAGACAGGCTTCAAAGACCATCTCTCTCTCAAAAAGAGAGAGTGAGAGAGAGATATACTTTAAGACCCAAAGAGACAGAATAAGTTAATTCATAAGGTAAAGTGTTCTTTGCTAGCCAAGTAGCTCATGTAGAAACTTAAGAAGCTGCAGCTTTTCTGGAACTCTGTGTATAAAGTTGTCACATGGATATGTATCTCTGTAGAAATCCAGTCCCAAAAGATCAGCTAAAATTCCTATTTTCCATGTGTCATGAAGGGCCACTCAACTCCAACCTTCCCTCTTCTCACAACCTGCGAAGTCCCCTGCAATTGCACTCTCTAGAAACCCTCCAGTACACAATGGACGCTGCTCCCAATGTGTTGCTCACAAGAATAAGATACTTACTGCCCAGTCACTCAAACTTTTGCCTCCCTTGTAAGGAGGCAAATTGCATAGACACTGATAAAAATCTACATCCTTTCCATACCTGGATTACTTATGATATTAAATCCAATATTGTATAAATATTAAGGATTTCACAGACATTTTCAAATGAATGAATGAGCCCAAAGACAATTATAATTTTATGTCTAGGTTTAACTTGTTGTTTTGAAAATAGTTTGTGATTAATTCTTGTTCTTAGCTAAATTAATAACAAATATTGATGAAAGCATTTAATATACTACAGTTGGAACTTATTAAATTTGAATGACATTGAATCCAAGAAATTAAAGGCCCTTGAAGGCCAATACTATAGGAAAGTTTTATTATTTTTGAGCCAATATTTTAGCTCAAATATTGTACCCTAAGTACCTTCCCCTTTTGTAATTAACAAATAATTATCAGCAGATATTTTTGGAAAATTAATTTTACAATATTGTATCTTCTTGAATAAATTGTGAACATAAAACATAACAAATAATTTATTCCCTTAATTAGTTTTCCTTATGAATATGAGGTAGCTGTATGACTTGATGATATCCATATCTAATAAAATAATCTATGATTTTATTAATTAGATAGCTTTCTTTTTATAATAATTTTTTTATAATTTTATTAAATCATAATTGTGTACATTAGTGCAATCATGGGGCGCAATGTGTTGACTTCATATACAATCTGAAATATTTTGGTCGTACTGTTAAACATAGCCTTCATGGCATTTTCTTAATCACTATATGAAGACATTGATATTCTACATTTGATAAGTTTCACTAGTACCCTGCTAAGGTGTACCATAGGTGTGATCCCACCAATTGCCCTCCCTTCACCCATCCTCCCCCATCCCCTCCCCTCCCTTTCCCTTTTCCCTGTATTCCTGTGCTATAATTGGGTTTTAGCCTTTGTATGAAAGCTACAAATTAGCTTCATATTAGGGCTGAGTACATTGGATACTTTTTCTTCCATTCTTGAGATTCATTGCTAAGAAGAATATGTTCCAGCTCCATCCGTGTAAACATAAAAGAAGTAAAGTCTCCATCTTTCTTTAAGGCTGCAAAGTATTCCATGGTATACATGTACCACAATTTATTAATCCATTCGTGGGTCGATGGGCATTTGGGCTTCTTCCACGACTTTGAAATTATGAATTGGGCTGGAATAAACATTCTGGTACAAATATCTTTATTATGATGTGATTTTTGGTCTTCTGGATATATACCTAATAAAGGAATTATAAGATCAAATGGCAGATCTATTTTTAGATCTCTAAGTATTCTCCAAATATCTTTCCAAAAGGAATGTATTAGTTTGCATTCCCACCAGCAATGTAGAAGTGTTCCCTTTTCTCCACATCCACACCAACATCTCTGGTTTTGGGATTTTGTTATGTGGGCTCATCTTACTGGAGTTAGATGATATCTAAAAGAAGTTTTGATGTGCATTTCTCTGCTCATTAAGGATTGTGAGCATTTTTTCATGTGTCTGTAGGCCATGCGCCTGTCTTCTTTACAGAAGTTTCTCTTCAAGTCCTTTGCCCACCCTGAGATGAGATCACTTGTTCTTTTCTTGCTAATACATTTGAGTTCTCTGTGGATTCTGGTTATTAAACCTTTGTCTGAGGCATAACCTGCAAATATTTTCTCCCATTCTGAGGGCTGTCTGCCTGACACGGAAGTTTTCTTGGAACTTCAGAATTACTTAAAAATGAAAGCCTGGGTATCTATAAAGTGGTATGAGATAAAGCAATGTTTTCACAGCAATGGAAAAATATCAAGATTTTACTGACAAGCTATCTCCTTTTTCATCTCCAATAACACAACAAGGATGTAATCAAAAAGATTTAGCTACCAGTAAATCATTGGTTTTAGAAAATCAGTTAATCATCACAGGGGGCACCCAACAGCTTTTGAGACAACCTTCTCTTCTGATTCTAATAAAACCCTAAGCACTCTTTATGATGCAGACAAGCTATCTCAATTCTTTCTGAGAATTTCTCACAGAAAAAATAAGATATGAATTGGAAGTTAGTTTATATAATAATTCAATTCAACTTTCCATAAAATTCTGACTTAAAGTGTTATATAATAGTAAAGCAAAATAGAAAGTCCATTATCTCTAAATTAAGAGACCCAAATGGTAGTTATAACCACTGTTTGACACTGGGCAAAGTTTCAAAATCAGTCACTTTGTTTGTAAAATGAGGGTAATAAAGAGACTTATCAGAAAGCTCATCACATTGCTGCCAAGATCCAATAAAATAATGTAGTGAAAGTCTATGTAAATCATTTCAAAAGTATTGTTGTATTAGTATTTTCTTATAAATAAAGATGTGATGGATTAATATTGGGCATATCTTTTGAATGGATCATAGAGACAGTTTAGCATCTTCCAGGAATCTCTTAGTAATCAGGAAGAGTGTGGTAGTTAAGATCACAACCTATGGAATCAGGCCAACTGGCTTTATATGGCCGCTTCACTCTTACTATCTGTGTGACGTTGGATAAGTTATCCTCAAATGTTTCAGTATCCTAATTTGTAAATAGCAGTAATAACAATAACAGTGCCAAAACTAATAGGGTTATTATGAGAATAAAGTGAGCTAATCTGTCTAAAGTACAATCACGCATGGGTCATAGATAGCCATTTATCATGGCTGCTATCACTTAAATCCCATGGTTTCTTTATAGGATATGTTGGTGTTTTAGTCAAATGTAGCTTTTTATGCCACTTAATATAAACTTGGATGGATAAACTGAGAAAAATGTCTCAAGATTCAATTTGTATGTTAATATTTTACAAAAATATTTCCTTTAAAGAAAACAAGACAATTCATCACATAGTCAGTTCAAAGAATGGCCAATCCTTCATTTTTGAGAACATATGTTTAAAAATACAAATATCTAGTCTTCAATCCCATATTCTCCATTGTATTCAATAAATGTGTTTAAGTATTATATTCTTTGTTCATTTATTTTTTGGAAATACTTATTAATATATCCATTGACTCAAAATAACTAATAATCTGGATACATAATTTGACTTTGATATTGTGTTAAAGCTAACATGATAAAGTTTATTTAGAGCAAAACGTAAAACCATTTAAGTTACATGTGTATAAGGAGGATCCTTAAAGACAGGAATAATGCTTTTTTTCCCCCTTGTTTCCCCATCCCTGCACAGAAGATGGCACTGGGCATGTTCACTAAATATTAATGAATGGAAAAGTGAGAGGGAGAGAAGGAGGGATCAAGGAAGACAGAAAGGTAGGAGGGAAAGAAGAAAGAAGGAAGAAAGAAAGGAAGAAAGAAGGAAGGAGGGGAGAGGGAAGGAAGGAAAAAAAAGGAAGGAAGAGGAGGAGAAAGGGAATGAGGGAGAGGGGAGTGGTTAGGGAGTTTCCTCATTTAACATGAGGATACCACCTGCTCTCACAGCACTGTCATGAGAAGCAAACAGGATAACACTGAGCTTCAAAGTGCTTTGTGAATTTTTAAACAATGGATGTGTAAACTATTTTAAACAATGGATGGTATAAACTATTACCATTTTCCAGAAATTATTAAAGTGCATCTCTAGCATTCTGTTGCTCCTAGAATGTTTTTCTATTTTGCTTTGCAACCAAGTATCAGGTTTAGATCATAAAACCCAATAATTTGAAGGTTATCTGAGTTGATGAGAGTGCACATGACTTTTCAAAGGGATTCTGACAAACACTATAACATCCAAGATTAAGAAAAGTTATAAAAATTATTATCATTTATTGTCATTTATGGAAGCATTGAAAGCAGTAATGCTTGTTTGGAGAAATGTAAGCTAGGGCAAGTTGGGACAATAAAATTAGAATGTTGACCAACAGCTGCTTAAAGTAATATATGTGAGTATGTTGTTGCAGAAGCAGAATTAGGGCCAATGAATGGAAAATACGCAGGAGCAGATTTCAATCATATAATAATTTTCCAATTATAAAATCACTCTTTATAATTGGTGCAATAATAAGTCCCCAGAATATGCAGGTCCTGTAACTGTGTTATTTTACATGGCAAGCGGGACTGTGCAGAGGTAATTAAGATTAAGGCCTCCTTTAAGGAGGTTACGGTTAATCTCCTTAACCTAATCCTTAGATGAGGAGATAATCCAACTGGACCCAAACTAATTATATGAATCCTTACAAGTGAGAGCTTTCCTTCCTAGCTGTGAAGAAAGGAAGATGTGACTATGTAACAGTGGTCAGAGAGATGTGAGTTTTCTGGCTTTGATGATGGAGGAAGGCAGTCTTAAACAGAGAAACTGGGCAGCTTTTAGACTAGAAGCTAGAAAAGCAAGGACATGGATTCTCCCGTAGGGCCTCCAGAAGGAAATACAGCCCTGCTAATACATTATTGAACTTCTAATCTAAAAAACTATAAGATAATAGATCTATATTGTTTAAGTTACCAATTGTGGTAATTTGTTATAGCAGCAACAGGACACTTATACAGTTCCCAGCAAGGAAAAGACTGACTTAAATTAAGCTATGTATCTCCAGAGAGGGCCATCAAGAATGTGTTAGAGATGATGCTCAAAGTCATCCTATAATAAATAAGTGGGAATTTACAACAAATTACCTCTAGACTTTTTTGAGTTCCATGATTCTAAAAGTCTGGGTGATTAAATTACAAGCAGTGAAAAGAGCTGGAATGGAAAGCCACACCTACGGGACATTGAACCCTTGCAGATATCTGAGTCAGTTCTTCAATCATTGGTTGATCCTAAGTTTCAAGAAGTCATTTCTAGTCATGGGTCTATCCATTATAAAAGGATTTACAATGAAATAGGTTATTCTTAGATTCTGCTATGACTTTTATGGAGTTATTTTAGAAAATTTTGGAGATAGATATTCCTAGGGAGACCAACCTAAAATGAATATCCAGTATGTCCAAATTTTGCTACCACCCCCAAGAACAGATCCAAATTCAATGGGAAACTCCAAAACTGATTTACTTTTGGAAGAGGCTTTAGAGCTTAGATGGAGTGAAGACTCTAAAAAAGGCCTAGAAGCCAGATTTATAAATTGTTAATAATTGCACAGAAGGAGAAAGTGAGGAAAGTTGCATTTGTGTACTCTGTTGGTCTTTAGTATACATTGTATACCTGTAAACAATGCCTGGAGGAAGCAAAATAGAGCAACATCATAATCGACAAAATCATCAAATTTTATTGGTGGATCCACTTAGAGAACTAAGTTATTAATCCAGGATAATCACAAGAATCATCCATGGAGCTTTTTAAATACACAGATAATGGACTTTACCCTTACAGATTTTTAGTAGATCTAGAATAGGACCAAGATTTCTATAGTTTATAGAAGCATCACTGACAAAGTTTAATCACAGCCTGAGTAGGCTACCTCTGGAATGGGGTACTATGCTTAACTTAGACCTACCAAGAGTATATTTCCTGGCCTGTCTTTCTTTGCTAGCAAATGCAAATGAGAAGACCTATGATCTTGCCTAGTTGATCCAAACACCATCTGTCCTCCCTTATTAATGATCTCTGTGGTTAAGAAATTCAGATAAGCAACCACTTAGGGCATCTCGATCTCTTGGACACAATCTGGATCCCCCAACTCTGAATTCTATACATTGACCTTCTACTGATTTATACTGTGAAGAATTGTTTCCCCAATGTACTCTAACTATGCAAATTATTCTATCATTGAGTTACTTGACTTATCTTTTTAATGACTCATCTGTCTAGAGGGTAAAATGAAATAGAAGGCCATGCTCTTACCAAGAAGACAATGTTGGTGTTTTGATAAAGAGCTCGTGCCACACAGATCCTCTGCCTCTGGCCCCCACTCAGGTTGATGCCCTAGAGAAGAAAACACCCACAAATACGCATTTGTTTCATTATTAAGTGATCTGTTGTTAAAAATTACCTTTAGAATATGTGTCTCTAAAAAAAACTTACATTACTATCACTAGTAGCTTATTAATTAAACTGTGATAACAATGATAAGAAAAAGAGAAAACGGTCTATTGGTCAGTGCTCAAATAATATCAAGACAGTTTTTGACTGATTTGTTAATCCTCCTTTCCTTTGAAAGAGAGGTCTTCTGTACAGAGTATTATTCACCAAAACACTTGATGAATGCTGAAGATTGCAAGCAATACCAAGATTTTTTCTAGTTCCCTGAACTATGCGTATAGCTTACTTAGCATATATACCTCTTAAAATTGATATAATAGATTATGTTAAACAGTACTACACAATACTGTGCTTTCATAATTCACTGGTTATAAACTTTTTAAAACTAGTGTTAATTGAGCATTTAGGATGAGTCAGGCTTGCATACATGGCTTTACATGTCTCACTTCTTTTATTCGTCATAGCAATGCCAATACTTTGGTATTGTTTTCATTTGACACACGTGGAACTGAGGATCAACAAAGTGTATAGTGTTCTTTTAACACTATACTATGAAGCACAAAAGAATAGCCATTAAGAACAATATGAAACCAGCACATTGTACCACTTGATTGCACTAATGTACGCAGCTATGATTTAATTACAAAAAAAAAAAAAAGAAGAAGAACAAAAGCCACAGAGTCAGCCTAATCCAGGCTACATCACTACTTCTGCAATTGGGCAAATTCCCGCATCTCTCTTAGTCTTGGTTTTCTCATCTGTAATATGCCGATGACAATAAAAACGGTAACACAGATTTGTTATGAAAGGAGATGAGACATATTACAGTTCATTACTTATGAACATTAAAAAATTCGGTCATTATCATTGTAACAATTACAGGTATAAACATTTTTCAGCTTATTAGAATTAGTATGACATCAATGTAAGACAGGTTTATACAGAGAATAAAAAACACTTTAATAAGAATAAACAGATGTTGACAAAAGTGGAAAAAGTTTTCAGAAGCAATCTCAGTTTTCAAACCCATTATGGCAAGGTCATGTAAGCAAAAATACATTTGGTCAATGCTGGAGGCTATGTTTTATTTTCCTTTAGAACTCCCAAGTGTCTACTACAATGTTAAATATATGGTGGTTACTCAATAAATACTCAAATGCAGCATCAAAGGACTCCTGTCCTCATGTTTCTGGAACTTGTCACTGGGACAACATACAATTCCTATTTCTCAGATTTCATTACTTTCCATTAAAGAATAAAAATGACCAGAAGACTTTTCTTGCCTTTTGTCCTTTGCTTAATTAAACTAAACATAGCTCACCCTCTCTCCAATTTCCGTTTGGTCTCCAAATGGTAATAAATCAATATCTGGCTGAAGGGAACAGGCATCTGTGACAGCTTTGTACCTTTGGGAGAAACGATTTTGAATTTTTAGTTCACTGTTAATACATGGCCCATAAATCAAGTACCAGGCTCAATATCTTGGAAGCTTAAATAAAACATTTACTGAATAACTTCTCATATACTAGCCTCTATACTAGATTTCTAGAGAGGTAGGGTGGAGATTCCTACCCTTCAAAAGCTAGCATGTGCAGCCGAAGACGGATAAAGAAACATGATGAAAGTGAAACTTGTGAAGTGCTGTAGTAGAGGTGAGTCCCAACCACTCCTGGAATACAGAGGAAGAAAAGCTACAGAGGGTGCAAGGTTACGAAAGGATGTTTAACGTTAAAGTGTACTCATGGAGGCGAGTAGTGATTTTCCAGGAATAACATGAAGAAAAGAAAGCATAAGGAACTTGAGAAGCTTTTGAAACAGTTCATGATACATGTGAGACAATGGCTAAAGCGTAGGTGTGGGTGTGGGGGGTGGTCCTTGCATACTATGATACACTCGTAAGGAAGGAGAACCCGAGAACGGAGGGGTGAGGATTGACAGCACTCACGGCAGGACAGGAGAGCAGATGTGTGGGGACTGCAGCTGCTGGGACAACCTCAACGGCTTTATATTCTTAATCGCTTAGTCTTAAAATATTCAAATCCTTCTTGATTCTTCCTCTTCTTCCCTTTGTTCATGTTTATCCATTCTTAATTTAGAATTTTTTTCCTCAACTATCCCATTTTTTACATTTCTACTGTCACTCCCAAGGGCAGGCAGCAAACACTGCATTTCTGGATAATTATTCCAACGATCTCTGAAATATTTCTTTGACATATATCTATTTGTGAGCTTTTTTTTTTTTTTTTTTGCAGTTTTTGGCCCAGGCTGGGTTTAAACCCACCACCTCTGGCATATGGGGCCGGCACCCTACTCCTTTGAGCTGCTCCAGGGTGCCGCCCTGTCCGCTTTTACTTCCATATTAAACATAACACTTACTTTCTTATCCCCCTTTCTGAAACTTGCTATGCGTCCCCAGAAAGTGCATCGTGACACTCAGTTGCCTTTTAGGCCCTCCACTCTCTGGTCTCAGCCTTCTGAGTCTCTTTCTCTTTCCGTCTGCTCCCAGGTCCTAACAATCTCATAGAATTTTCCTCCCACACCATCTACTTTCCTCCTGCCCTCCTTTCTTACACCACTCCCCTTACCCAATTTTCCTTCACTTTCAAGACTCAGCTTTGGGTCCTAAGACCCACCCTGTGAGAGGGGCTGGAGGGAAAAGGGTCATACCTGCCTTATACATACCACTCCCATCTATGGCAGTGGTATTTAAAAGATGGCTGGGTGGTGGCATATTCTGGCTACTCTGTCACTCAACTCCTCAGATCCTACACTCTTCTTTCCATAGTTAACCTTCCTTCTGCAATTCCCTAGCATGTTTTTCCTTCTTTACCTCCTCACCAATAACCTAAATGACACCTCCCATCCCATCCTCCTGACACACGCATGCACGCATTTCAATTGCTGCTCTTCAGTCTTGGTGTACAAATTGGTCTCATCAAGTGTGTAGGATGGGCTGAAACATCCAATGAGCTGTGTCTTCAGAGAATTGATTCCAAAGACCTTGGTGATGAGGAGATGAAGGTGAGGCAAGCAGGGGTGAAAGGAAGTCCCAGATGTAAAGTTTCCAGAAAATATTGACCAAACACAAGGATCAGAAATAGTTGACATTTCAGTTCTAAATTTTATAAGCTTGAAATTACCTCTGTTTGTTGAAAGGGCTTCCAAAGGTAATATTTTCTTCCACCGTAGCATTTAATAGCCAAGGCTTCTGAGCAGCATAAGCCACAGAATACCTGTTCCTACTGAGAAATTGAATAGAAAAATAAAATGCCAGGATTATGTTAGCATAGCCAAGAAAAACAAAAATGAAAAGCCTCTAAAGAGAAAATTTTAAAGATCACCAACCTTATTAAGAAATGATTAAATATGCCACCTAAATTAAAGGGATCAGAATTTAATCAAAATATCATACACTGTGTAAAATTTAATTTTGCTATGCCGAAGAAGTATTTTAATGTATAAGGTGCTAACTAAAAATTTCTTTTCTAAAATGACTATAATTTAAAAAATAATAAAACCTTAATAACTCATTCTCTCCAATAGCCACAGATATTTCACTTTATATGAAAAGCACTTTACATAACTATGAATTTTTTATGCAGACCTTCAAAAAAGACGTGAACTGATAATATAATTATAATATGTATTTGTGGCTCAATCACATTAATATATTTTAAGGTAATATTTCAAAACAAAGAATAATATTTAGAGGAGTCCCATTCCATATTGAAATTGCACATTTTAAAGCTACACATTTCAAAACATATAGAAAGAATTTATTAAAAAAATAATATCTTCTTCCCCCTTCTATTTTTTTGACTTGAAAATTCTACCAGGTGAATACATATCTGACTTTAATTTGCCATAATTAGGAAAATGCAGAAGAGCTGAAGATAAATAAGAAGATGGACTTGGAATGGTAAAGGGGTAGGTCAGACTTCCACAGTTAGTTCATAATCTGTAAGTACTAATTAAGGAATTAAGGTTAAATGAGAGTAAGGTTAAGAAAAAGAGTAGTTAGAAATGTGCAATGGTCTTCCTGAAACTTTATGTCTTAGGAGCATATTACATTCACAGTCTCTTAGATAATTGCATTGAGCAGTGGAGCAGCGGTTCCCAACCTCTGCTGCGTCTGCATTCCGTCCCTCTGCTCTTCAAGGGCTTGTTTTTCTTTTCTGTAAATAAAGCAGTTGCCTCTCTGTCTCCACTTCATAGGCAGGTTCCACCACCGCCTAACTCACAGCCCATATACATTTACATTAATTCTTACATTTTTAAAAAATGAAATCCCAAACCCAGTTTACTGAGGACAGTTTGAGTTTCAGCCAAAGTTGAGACATGCGAGACGCACTAAGAGGTTAACAGTGGACACAGATACATTGTGTTTGGCAAGTTAATTCTTTTAGCAGCCTGCAAAGGTTGAGAACCACTGCTATTGGAAATATACTAACACATATTGATCAATGACCATTATGTCATCAGAATGAACAAAATGACCAGGAATAAGAGATTAAAGTCTGAGGAAGGAAGTTATTCTTATTAAACTTAGGTTAAAATAGAAGTAATACCTTCTGGTTGCGTCAAAAGAAGGTTCAGATTCATTTACACTGCAAGTATGGCAAATAATGTTCATTAATTATGAGGAACACATATAGAATGAATGAGCGTATATATCAGGTAAGAGACAAAATAAACATTGGACATATTAAAGAGCTACATTTCCCAAGAGGTTTTTAGTATTAATTTCGAAGACAAAATCGATAAATAATGTTTTTCTTTTATGTCTTCATCACCTAGGAAATAACTACCTAGTTAGATCCCCAAAGATAGAACGATTATCTTTCATACACAGTTTTGGTTCATACTGTGATTTGGGTTCTAGTCTCAACTTTGCTCCAATTAACTGTAAACTCGGGTAATCTCTCTAGAATATAGCTTCCTAGCTTCATGAGAATTTTGTATTTCCAAGTCTCACCTCTCTTTAAACTTTGAATTTAATTTAAAGTTTAGTACAGTTTTAGTAAAGTTTTAATTAACTACCCTAAAGCATGGTCAGAAGAAATACTTTGGGAGCTCTAAACATGAATGGTGCATAAAACATAGCTGGTCCTTCAAGACCTTTTAAGAAAGAAAGATGTGAACAAGATGTCAAACTATGACATGGATATGTAATTAATTACTGATTGATATGATTTATATAAAAGGCTAAAATGTGAATGATCACATTTAGTTACTCCTATATTATGTGGAAAAATACCTGAAGACTTTTTACTTGTTGTATTGTTCTAATTTTTAATACTAAAGGTCAGTTTAATCCCATCATTCTGAAAGACCTACGTCCAATGACTACATGCATAATAAAAAGCCTACAGGAACTCCAAAAATCAATCCTTTTTGAATTTGGAAAGCATCGTATGTTTGGGCGGAGAAAATTTACTTAATTATGTTATTTAGTGATGTTTGGTTCAGAGTTACTAACGATGATTTTCACTATTGCACATAACAATATGCAGCTAATGCATATTGGGATGGTCAATAGAGGTAAGAACTGAAACAATCTCTGCCTAAAAATTTCCTCTCAGGAATGATTGTTCACTGGTTAAAGTTACTTGTAAAAAAGAACACTCATTTTACGTGTGATATTTTCACATAATATGGCCTTGGTACCAAGAGATTTGGACTCTCTTGGTACCAAATTTTGGGTAAAAAATTACCATTATTATTTTTTTTAATGGTAATAAAACAATAGATGACCTCAATGGTTTTAAGTAATCTGAGGAAGAGAAGAGGAAGGGCTGGTATGTAGCCGAAAGTAGTGTGCTATAATAATGAGCCTCCTGGCCGTCCAGATGGAAAGGCGCATTAGACATGTGGAAATGCCTGTGAGATAATTTAAAATGTGAGCCCAAGCTGGAGATATGGATTAAGAAGCCATCAATGTTTTCAATAGTAATTGATTAAATTCCAACTCTGTTGATTTCAGTATCAATTCAAAAATATGTATTGATTACCCCGTAGTGCCAAGAATACTGGATCCATTCCTTCCTTCATGCTGCTTTCACTTTTGTGGGAGCATGACAAGTGAGTAAATGCTAAACTATGTAGGGTGGAGGGAGCTATTAGGGTACGGATAAAGATCCAAGACCCAAAGAACCACAGAACCAAGCCACCTTTCGCAAATCAGAGTAAACAATGGAGTTTAGACCAGAAGGATAATTAAGAGCAAGCTCGATTGATGAAGAAAAGGCCAAGAGTACTTCAGACCCAGAGTAAATACAATATTGGATGGCCGTGGGATTTCCTGGTCATACAAGGAACTGATGTAAATTTAGCATAGTGAAAATGTAAGGGTAAAGGGCAATGAACTTCAAAAAGCAAACACAGACCGATAATGAAAGAGCTCATAAATCATTTTACCGAGCTTGGACTTTTCCTCAGAATAACAGAAATGCACTGAAAAGGTTTAATGAGAGAGAAAAAGGTTTAGTTTAGAAATATCACTCTGATTACAGAAAGTAACAAATGAATCAGAGGGATAAGAATGGACATGATATAGAGCCCACGGAGGCCATCAGAGTCATGGAGACCCGAGGGTAGTGCTGTGAGGTAGGGGTGGTGAGTGAATGAAGAGGAGACACAAAGATACCTCAGCTCGTGTGACTGAGTAGACATAAGGGAGAAAGGAGAGGAAGAAGTCAGGGACAGGAAGCACATGTGATGGCGGTTGATGGTGAATTCAAGCTCAGACACATTCGGTTTGAGCTGCCTAAGGAATATCCCAATGACCATGGCCAGGAAGCAGAATTTAAAGCTCAGGAGAGATCTGGGACACAAATGAACACTTTAGAGAGTGATTTTCCATCATAATATAGGCCTTAGATACTAAAAACTTTGGGTTCCATCCTTTATTACCGAAAAGCCAATAAATGGCTTCTGCAGTTCTAGCTTAGTTCATAGGAGAACAGTGGAGCAGGAACAAAAAGAGAAAAGTAAATGAAGTCATGGGAAGTATATGATTTCCTAGAGAGGATGCACAGATGCAGAAAGGAGGAGGACAATTACAGAGCCCTGCAAAAGTCACTATCTAACAAATGGCTAAGGAAGAGAAATCTAAAGGAGGAACCAAGAGCAGTAACAGGCAAAAGATTTAAGAGCTAAACTGGCCTGTGCATTTTACTGGAAACTAAGCAAGGACAGTTTCTGAAGATGAAAGGTACAATGACGATGTCAAGTGGTCAGGGGATCAAGGAAGATAATGACCCAACGGGCCCAGTGGATTTAACAACTAGGATTCCACTGATGGATTTGAAAAGAACAGTTTCAGTGAAGTGGTGGGTAGGCACCAGATTACGGTGGACTGAGGTGAGAACAGAAAGCGAGAAGTTGGAGACGATAAGTGAAAACATTGTTTCATTTCTCAACAAAGGGAAGAGGACAGGGTAGGAGTTGCAGGGGGCCGTGAGCTGAGAAAAGGAAAAGAAACGAAAAGAGAGAAGAAGAGAGAAAGAAAGAGAGGAAAGAAGGAAGGAAGGAAGGAAGGAGGCACTTATTCATCTACAAATAAAAATAGAAAAAATCTAGAAGCTAGAAGCTGGACAAATGTGAAGTATATAAAGAAAGATCACATGCTTTGGCTTTTGGGTCTGACAGGTTAGTAAGGATTTGAACGAGTTGCAGAGGCACCAGCAGACATGGTATATCCAAGTCTTGGGAACAATAAGATCAGGCTTTGCCAAGAAGCTAACATCTGAATTGACACTAGAAGAAAGAGTGAGGCCACAATCTGGGGGGGGGGTACACTACAAAAGGAGCATGTGCATTTGAAAACCACCTACAGTTCAGTGTCACTGGAACATAATGTTAAGGGTAGGTAGAATGGTGGGGTATGACTTTTAAAAGTTAGACAGGGACCGGATCGTAAAGACCTCTGATGTGACAGGCAAAGATATTTGGATTATTTTTTTGGTATGCTTTTCTTAGTCAATTACAAAAAATTATAAGCAAGAGGGAAGTAGTTAGATTTTCATGTCAGAAAGGCCAATCTGGCAACAATGTGCATGTGCAGAAAGATGTTGGAGGTAGTAGAGTGAAAAGTCCACATAAATGATAAATTTTGAACAAGGAAAGTTAAAATAGACATTTAAATGTAAGGACAGGCATAAGAAAATTAGAAGAATGGATACACCAATTGGTTAAATTTTGAGAGCAATGGGGGAAAAAGGGTCTAGGTCAAATCTTTGGGCCCTGATTTGGGCACTCATCAAGTAGTTTCAGGGTTTGGGGATGAACCTCTACCAAGACACAGAAGGAGCAACAGGCTTAGGAATTGTCAGTATAGGGGTTCGATTTGGATGTGCTGAATTTGCAGCTTCTAAAAGACTTTCTGGAAAAGGTCTTCAGAAGAAAAGTCTTGGCAAAAAATGTATATCAGAAAGCCATTAATAGAGAAGCTGGAGTCAAAGACCTAATCTGAGGAATAAATAATGGGAGGGAGAGAGGGAAACCTTTACTTCTTCTCAGTACACAGAGGCAGCCAGAAAGACTGAAGAAGAGTTAGAATATTCTTCCCCATCTCTTCTCTCCACTGCTATTGTAGCTCCTGTCTTTTGGGATCATTAATTTTTGCTTTTCCTTAAAATGCAAGTTCATGTATCATTTATGTATTCACTCCTTCAAGAAAGCCTTTGTTGACCCTATAGACCCAACTCAGTCAGGTTGCTAATCATTTGTTTTTACAAAATCCTATACTTCTTTCTGATATCTATAAAAATTTAATCAAATAATTAATCATAAAATTGTTTTATTACTTCCTTGTGGTCATCTCTCAAAACAGTTAAGATTCTTGAAAATAGAGACCTGATTTTGTTTGTTCATTTATTTATCCCAGAGTGACTCATCAGTGATTTATATATAATAGGTGTGAAATAAATATTTTTAATTCATGCCTAAATGAAAGTGTAGTAGAAACCAATAAACAAGGTACTCTTAGGAAGTCATCAGCAATGAACAGTTTCTAAAGTTACTGGAAAATTAAATAGGACTGAGAGCAAATTATTGGGATTTAGCACTGAGTCCACAATTATGTGAAAATACCCTGGTCTGTGGCTTGACTTATCTTCCACCATTCAGTGTGGGTGTCAATAGGCAATAAGAGAGAACAAAGATGTCAAAGGATGAAAAATCCTTTTCTGCAAAACAGAATAACATTTTACTTCTAAAGGTCTCTCCATGTAGGACTTGTGTATATTTTCCTTCAAGAGTAAAATGTACAGTTGATACAGTATACTAGCAACTTCCAAGTATTATGGTTGACACATTATGAAATGGTAGAGTGACTTTTGCAAGCTTAAATCAGGAATGATATCTAGAAAAAGGAAAGTCAATATGTTGGCACATATGTGCCAAGTCACAGACCAAGTCACATGAAAAAGAATAACTACTCAATTCATCTGTCGTAAAATAATTGAACCAAGTTGGCCATGGTGGCTCACACCTGTAATCTTAGCACTCTGGGAAACCGAGGCAAGTGGATTGCCTGAGCTCACAGGTTTGAGACCAACCTGAGCCAGAAGGAGACTCCATCTCTAAAAACAGCCAAACATTCTGGTGGGCACCTGTAGTCCCAGCTACTTGGGAAGCTGAGGCAAGATAATTGCTTGTGCCCAAGAGTTGGTGGTTGCTGTGAACTAAGACGCCACGGCACTCTATCTAGGGCGACAAAGTGAGACTCTGTCTCAAAAAATAATAATAATAATTGAACCAGTTTTATAAAGCTGTTTGCACTAAGTTGGTATAAGATAGAACATCAAGACATATGGGGACTGAAGAGTAGGATGGTTGATGGCATGGATGAGAGAAACAAAAAAAAAAAAAAGGAAAGGAAATCAAAGACAAATGATGGCTATTTCTCACATCCTTACCCCCATTACTACACATTCTGGACTCTGTCACTGAAACCATGATCCAATAAAGAATTTTAATTCTATCCCCTAAGATTTTAGTAGGTCACCGTTTGTCGTGACAATCAGGAAAGGATAATTTCAAATCAGCAGCAGAACTTTTGCTTTTAAACCCACATGAAGCATAACTAGATGCAAAATTAATGTGTAAGTTAGCTTTATGAAAATTTTGGACTGTTTTTTGTTCCTCCCTCCTCTCACTTTTCTCTTCTGATGCTACCCTATGTCAGACTAAATCAAATGTATCTATTCATAAGGAAGTAGTGTCAGACTCTGCCCATGTCAATGTGCCTTCTCTCCTGCCCAAAGTAAATATTTCTTGCTGCAATAGGTCAGGGTACTTTATTGGCTTTTTCTCATACTCATATATTAGGACACATTTAAAAATAAAAATTATGCAACCAGGGACACATAAGATGATGAAATAATGACAACAGGGCACTTGGTGTCTTACCATAGCATTTAGTTTATTTGTTTTGCTTTATTTGTTTTGATCTTTAAAAAATATCAAAAAATTTAGTCTGCTGAAGGGAAGGACTTCTAAACACTTGCACATCAGTAACTTGTCAATATCAATAATTTATAACTTAGCTTTGTTCTAATTAATTGTTGTATGCTTTTCTTTATTGGGCTGGACTCAGAGCTTTTTATTCTGGAATGAACAGGATAAGAGGATAATGACAACCACCTCTTTTTAAAAATGTCAATATCATTGAAATATTTCTGATCCCAATATTTGCATTTCAAATATTAAGGACACCATAGAAGAAAATTAAGTAGTTCTTACAAGTCCACAGTAATCAAAACAGCATGGTATTGGCACAAAAATAGAGAGACAGACATCTGGAACTGAATAGGAAACCATGAGATGAAACCAGTCTCTACTTGTCATCTGATCTTTGATAAACCTAACAAAAGCATACAGTGGGGAAAAGAATCCCCATTCAACAAATGGTGCTGGGAGAACTGAAGAAGACTGAAACTCAACTCACACCTTTCACCCTTTACAAAAGTTAACTCAAGATGAATAAGAGACTTAAATCTAAGACATGAAACAATAAACATCTTAGAAGAAAGTGTGGGGAAAAGTTTTGATGATGTTGGACTGGGGAAAGATTGCATGACAAAGACTTCAGTGGCCATCGCAACAACCATAAAAATTAACATGGGAATCTATTGCTCTAGATTCTTCTGTTGGAAGATTATCAGATATGTGACACAGTAACAGAAACAATTAAAAATACACATACTTGCTCCAGTGTACTTTTCCTTCCAGTGTCTGCATCTCACCAAGGATGGCAAGGAGAAGAGAAGACTTTCCACACCCTACTTGGCCCACAATCATGGTCAACTGACCTAGAGAAATGAAACAAAGGATCACAACAGAACTAGATGGAATTCTTTTAGTAAGATATAACCAAACATCTTTTAGAAAAGAGTACTATTTCATAATCCATGGATCAGATTTTGTCTCCAGCTAAAAAGTATTCTAAACATCTCCTTTCCCTAAAATGTATATCTTTCAGAAAAAGAAAATAAAAATTAAAATATAGAGATCTTTATTTATTATTTTTAAAACTATGAGAATAGCTGACTATCATCTAGATTGTTTTAAATTTATTATTCAGTTCATCCAGGAGAAAATTTCAATTTTGACTAAAATGGGTAATTGGAGTGAAAGTGATTAGGGTGAAGTATTAAGATAGTCTTCCCATTTTTTCACTTTGACTTGCATGTACAATAGAAAAATCCTAACTTACTATCAAACCAGGTCAATTTTTCTATTCAATTATTCATATATTTGAAATAAAAGTTATTGGTTTTATTTCCAAATATTTTGTTCATCTTGATGTTATAAATGTTACTTTTTCTTAATTTCCTTTTGGGATTATTTGTCATTATATGAATATTTAGGAATAAACTTAACCAAACAGGTAAAAGACTTGAACACTGAGCTCAGAACATTGTGAAAGAAAGTGAAGGAGGCACAAATATATGGAAAGACTGGAAGAATTAATGTTTACAAACTAGAAGAATTAATATTTAAATTAAATAATGTAATTTTAATATGGAATTTAAAATGTCCATAATACCTAAAGCAATCTACAGATTCAATGTAACCCCTATCAGAATTCTAATGGCATTTTTTTAGAGAAATAAAATAAAAACCCTACAATTCATATGGAACCACAGTAGACTCTAAATAGCCAAAGTAATCTTGAGAATGAACAACAAAGCTATAGGCACCACACTTCTTGATTTCAAAATATATTACAAAGCTACAGTAATTAAAATAGTATGGCATCAGCATAAACTAACCATGTAGATCAATGGCACAGAAGAGAGAGCCCAGAAATAAAGCCATGCATATACAGTCCACCGATCTCCAATAAGAGTGTCAAGATCACATGATGGGTAAAACATATTTTTTTCAACAAACAGTGTTGGAAAAAAATGGATATTCACATACAAAAGAATAAAATTGGACACTTACATTATGCCATACACAAAAATCAGTAAAAATATATTAAAGTTACCCATTTATAGACCTGGAAATGTAAAAATATAAAAATGTAAAAATCCTTGAAGAAAACATAGAAGTAAAACTTCTTGAAATTGATCCTGGAAATTATTCCCTGTATTTGTCAGAAAAGCACAGTCAACAAAATGAAAAAAAAAGACAAGTAGAACTACATCAGAATAAAAAGCTTTTGTGCAGGCAACAATAAACAGAGTAAAAAGAAATGGGAGAAAATATTTGGAAGCCATCTATTTGATAAGAGGTTAATATCCAAAATATAAAAGAATCTCCTACCACTCAATAGCAAAAAGACAAATAATCCGATTTTAATGTAGACAAAGAACTTGAATAGATATTTCTTTGAATAAGACACACAAATGGCCAGCATATACATAAAAAGATGATCAACATCACTAGTAATCAAAGAAATGTAGATCAAAACCATAATGAGATGTCACTGTTCACCTGCTAGGATGGTTATCATTAAAAAAAAAAAAAAAGAAAGAAAGATTGCCAGGGTTGGCAAGAAAGTGGAGAAATTGAACCCTTACACATTGTTGCTGGGAATGAAGGACAAAGAAGCCACCATGGAAAACAGTGTGAGGTGCCTCAAAAAATTAAATTAAAAATAAATAGAACCACCATACGATCCAATTCCACTTCTGAGTATTTATGCAAAAGAATTAAAGTCAGGTCCTCAAAGAGATATCTGCAACCTCATGATCATTGTAGCATTACTCATAATTCCAAGACATGGAAACCAATCCAAATGTCTATTGACAGATGGATGAATGCAGTATATACATGAAAGAGGGTGTTATTAAGCTTAAAAACAAAGAAATCCTTCCATTTTCAATAACATGGATGAATCTAGAGGAATTTGCTAAGTGAAATAAGCCAGTCAGAGAGAAACAAATACTGTATGATTCCACTGATAAGAGGTATCTAACATAGTCAAATTCAGAGAAGCATTAATCATCAGGGAACTCCAAATAGAATCCACAAAAGAGAGATCATCTTACTCTAGTTATAAAGACAAAAAATAGCAGATGCTGCCAATGTTGCGGAGAAAAGGGAACTCATTCCCATTGGTGGGAATGCAAATACTAGGTATTTATTCAATGGAAGAGAAATCAGTATATCGAAGGGACACTTACACTTCACTTACACTTACATGTTTATTGCAGTGCCACTCACAAAAATAAAGATATGGAATCAAACTAAGTAAACATCAACAAATGAATGGACAAAGAAAATATGGCATATATACACAATGGATTACTATTTAACCATAAAAAATATTAAATCATGTCATTTGCAGTAGGTCATTATGTTAAGTGAAATAAGCCAAAGACAAACATCACATGCTCTCACTTTCATGTGGGCACTAAAAAGTTGATCTCATAGAATTAGAGAGTAGGGGGCACAGCACCCGTGGCTCAGTGGGTAGGGTGCCGGCCCCATACACCAAGGGTGGAGGGTTTGAACCCGGCCCTGGCCAGACTGCAACAAAAACAACAACAAAAAATAGCTAGGCATCGTGGCGGGCACCTGTAGTCCCAGCTACTTGGGAGGCTGAGGCAGGAGAATCGCCTAAGGCCAGGAGTTGGAGGTTGCTGTGAGTTGTGTGACACCACAGCACTCTACCAAGGGTGATAAAGTGAGACTCTGTCTCTACAAAAAAAAAAAAAAGAAAGAAAGAAAAGAAAGAATTAGCGAGTAGGATAATAGATACCAGAGGTTGGGAAAGGTGGGAAGAGGTAATGAAGAAAGGTCTGTCAATGGGTACCAACAGATAATTAGATAGAAGGTACAAAATTCTAAAATTGGATAATAGAGTAGGGTGACTATAGTTAACATGAGTGTATTGGCTATTTCAGAGTAGCTAGAATAGAGAATTTGAAATGGTCTCAACTCATAAAAATTATAGGTGATGGTTACCCCAACACCCTGTCTTAATCATTACCCATTACTCACATATATCCCATAAATATGTACAAACATTACATATCCATGAAAACATTTAAAATTTTCCTTAAGTAATATGAGAAATCAAATACCCTATTATTTAAATGGCAAAAATCACTACCCATGTAGACAAAAATCATTTTACTACAAAGACATTTACACTAGAATGTTTACTGCAGCTCAATTTGTAATTGCCAAGATGTGGAAGCAACGCAAATGCCCATCAACCCATGAATGGATCAACAAACTGTGGAATATGTATACCATGGACTACTGTTCAGCCATTAAAAAGATGGAGACTTTACATGTTTACCTGAATGGAGTTGAAACACATTCTTCTTAGTAAGGTACCACAAGGATGGAAAAATAAATACCCAATGTGTTCAATACTAATATGAACCAACACATAAACGATTACATGCTCACATGAACAATAAAACACAAAGATAGTCTAGTACTGGGGCAGGGAGGAGGATGATTGACAGCAGGAGGGATATGGGAAGGGATCTCACCTAATGGGCACAGTGTGGGGTGGACACCACGCCCCCTGGGTGAGGAGCTCTTATACAACTTTACCTTTACCTTGCAAGAGAGAACAATGCAACCTACAAATTTGTACCCTCATATTAATTTGAAATAAAAAAAATAAAATAAATGCTGAGGGTAACTCACAAAATAAATAAATAAATAACACAAATCAGCAAATAAGCAGTAAATAACTTCTCCAAAGGCACACACTCTATAGGGAAGGCAAGTCTTACAGTTCCCAGTCATTTCACAATCAGAGGGGCTGATGAGCAACATGGTACAAATAAGTATCCTTAAATAATATTCGTGCCATTAAAAGGTCTCTCTCTTTTTGTGGGACAACTGTCTTGTTGGAAAATGCTGGCTGTTATACTTATCCATTGCAAAAACGTATAACAAATGATTCTTACCTGTTGGAATTCGAATATCTATATTGGATAATGTAGCCAAACCACTGCCCCATGAAAAGTATCCATTTGTGACCTAGAGAAGGACAATATAGAGCTTAGATTATATGTGTGATATTGAAGAATAATTCTAATTAAAATAAATTTTGTGTATAAAGTACTAAAATTCTTTTAACACAAAGTAGCTGTTTGACCTTGGAAAATCAGCTAATACACTATAAATAAATCTAAGCATAGGTTCATTAAGGATAGGCACAATGATGGTGATCATAACAGAGTTTGTGATAGACAAGCTCAGTGTCCATCACTGGGGCATAAGTAAAAAGCAGTGATGCATACTGCAAAATACTGTGGTCCAGGTAGAAGTCACTGCCTACCATAACATTTAAATACATACACTTATTACAACACTACATATTTTATAAGGATATGAGCATGCTTAAGAAAGTACATGAGAGCTAATACCATAATGCCAGGGTAGGAAATGGGTGGGGTGGATAAGAATGATGGTCAGAGATGCCATGGAAAGAATTAATTAAAATGTAAAGGCAGGATCTAGACAGACACAAAAATATCGCCTTTGTATGATTACATTTATCTGGAATATCCAGAATAAGCAAATCCATAGAGATGGAACCCAGACAGCCTGTTGCCAGGGGCAGAGGAAGTAGGAAACGGAGAGCACTGCTTACTGGGGTTCAGGTTTCCTTCCAAGGTGCTGAAAAGGCTTTAGAATGAAGTCAAGGTGGTGGTGGTGCAATATGCCACTGAAATGTTTATGTTAAAATGGTTAATTGTTGAAATATTTCTTCTTTTTCTATTGTCTATAAGATTTGGCATGAAGTGTTTTTTGAAATTATCTTTTACTTTTATTTATAAATATTAGCTGTCTATTTTTTGAGACTTTGGAAAAAAAGTAAGAAGTTAACTGATGACTCCATACTGAGCCTCAGAGTCAAAGCATCCTATAATACAGATACTTTTATTTGACAATGTGAATGTTACTTTCTTTGCATTATTATTATTGATATTGCTTAATATTTTGATGCAGTAATCGTCTGATTTCTTTTCTGAATGTATTTATCTTCGTTCATTCTTTAAGAGGTTTTTGTTTCTAGCCCTCATCTTAACCATTGCTATTATTATTAAATTTTAAGTCTTTTTAATTCTGTGAAGGCAAAAAGTGGAAACCTAATAAACACATATATATGTAAAAATAAAAAAAATTAATTCTTCAATAAAAAAAATGGTTAATTGTATGCTATGCCAATTTTAACCTAAATGAAAAGAATTTTTTAAAATGTAAAGGCAGGCCCTTACATAGACTGTCATCCATTTCCTCCTGTGGAACATAAGTAAAAATGTGGAATGAAATATAGTTTATAAACAAATTTCATTAAAGCAATTAAGTAGGAAATACCAACTCAAAATAGGAAAGTAGGAAAAAATGTAAAATTAAGGATGTACACCCCAGAGCACCTAAGCCTCTTTCTCCCAAAGGACCAAGTAGAGCTAAGAAGAAAAACAACAAGGTATAAAGCCTTGCTCTAAAAAAAAAAATCAGTATTTCTTAGAAAGCTATAATAATCATGACAGTGGAACATTAGACAGACAAGTAAAATGAAAGAAAAATAAAAGCCTGCAAGAGATCCACACATGAATAGGTCCTTGACATAGAACTGACAACTCACCAAAGATCTTTAAAAATTAGATCATGTCTTACTGATTTACTACTAAGTGCAGTAAAATAACTATACTCGCTTTTCTACTAAATTTCTGCTAAACTTATGACAATTTACTAATAAATCATTTATGTTTGGTTTACTTACTAAATCACATCTCTACTTCAAACTAAACACACAAAAAATGGACTCTAAGTGTATTAAAGAACTAAAAGTGAAAACTATAACTTCTAATCTTTTAGAAGCTACATAGAATATCTTTATGACCTTTAGGCAGGAAAAGTTTTCTTAGATAAAATGACAAAAAACAAATCCCAGAACATTAACTATTAAGGAAAAGTTACATAAACTAGACAGACTATAGTAAAATTAAGAACTTTTGTTCACTAAAAGATACACAATAACACAGAGTGAAAGGCCAAGCCGCAGAGTGGGAGAAGAATTTTCAACACATATAACTGTCAAAGAAGAAGCACCCAGAATTTATTAAAAGGGAGGGGACAAATAACCAGGCACTTCACAAAAAAAAGAAAATCTAAACCAAATGGCTTAAATATATACATATAGACCTCATTAGTAATCGGAAAAATGCAATTAAAAACCACAGCAACATACAAGTGCACCTTCTCCCAGCACACACTATTTGACAAAAAAAAAAAAAAAAGGCCTTGGGAAAGATGTGGAGCAACTGGACCTCTCAATCAGTACTGTTGGAGTGTAAAGTGGCTCAGTCACTTTGGAAAACAGTATCTAGGAAAATTATAAGGATACACGCCCTAAAACTCAGCAATAGCTCCAAACTGAATAACACCCAGTGGTCCAACAAAAGTAGCAATAGAAGAAGCAGACAGATTCTGATATGTTTATACAATGTAACACTATTTGGCAACAAGAATGAATGAATTACAACTACACACAGCAAGGTGAACACATGGTACCTTCCTAATGTTTACAAAAGAAGGGACACAGACACATTTAAACTAAAAAAAAGAAACCCTAAAAATATGTTTCTAGGGTGGCACACATAGCCAGGGTAATCAAGGAAATGACTGTGAAAGTTAAGGTGGTCACTGTATCTCAGGGCAGAGGTATGAGAGGAAGTAGCCAATGTTATAATGAGGCATTTCCTGAGGGAACTGGCAATACATGCACTTTTATATGGTATACTGTATTCCACAATAAAGATATTACAAGATGATAAATGATTGCCTAGCAATTTGAGAATTCTTATCATAATTAAAAAAATTAATTTGGGCTTGAAGGTGAGTCGGAAACTATAGTGACCATTTAAAGGCACAACAAACTCAAGGCCATAAATTAGGAGCTGTGTGTGTGTGCATGAAGGATCAATTCAGCCAAAAATAATTAATTAATTATGGTAGCCTTTTTCTTTTACCTTCCAAATGAAAACAAATTGAATAAGACACATGGAAAAGACATATTTTTAGAATCCTACTATATTGAACAGGAAACAACTATTTAAAAAATTGATGTCCATCTCTTAGATATTATCTAGGCACATTTGGGAAGCCAACAGCATTGAGGACCTTTTCTAATCTCTTGTTCCTTACCTTTCATAGCTTCTAGTTACAACCCTGCTTGCACATTATAATTGCCTGAGGAACTACCAGAGCCATTTTTTAAAATGATTCCCAGGTCTTTGATATATCTACACACTCACAGGGTGTCAAAATAATGTTATGTTCTTAAGAAAGGAAAAAGCTGTAACACTCAAGTCACATTTGACTTCTGCAATGACAAGACATTCTCAAATGTGACTTGTATTCATCTTTTGTTCTTGGTATATGAGTATACTGAGTATTACACTTTTAATACAGTTTCTCATTTCTTAAAATGTGTGTATGTGTACATTTTTTTGGCACCTTCTGTATATAACTTCCTGGGCAAAGTTCAAAATCACTAGATCTCTTTTAAAATTCACAATGACATAGCCTTTAATTCCCAGAACAACTGAGCCAAAATGGCATGCCCATCTCAAGATAAGCAAACCAGAATTCAGAGAGACATAGCAATTTGCCCAAATACCACACATCAAATTAATGACAGAGGTAAGGCTAACACCAGTTTATTTCATCCAATAATGAACTGTGCAGTGCGGTACCGAAGCATTATGCTTCGTGTGGGAAGGTTATTATGTCAGGTGCCAAAGAGGGAGAGAAGCTTTAAAGGTAGCTCTGGCCTGCTGGTGAGTTTCTCCGTTCCTATGAGGTTTCGCTTAGAAGAATGGTACACTGTTCGGGTGGGGGTCACGTTTATAAACTTGACTCCTTTTGTGCAAAAACCAATGTAGACAAAACATGTGTACCCCCTCATATTCTGAAATTTAAAAAAATGAAAGATTTAATGGTAACTCTCATCTTTCCTATGCACCCCATCCTGGGCCTCCACCTCTCTTTGATTGGCCTGGGCCATGCAGAGGATTTCACTACCTCACAGGGGCTAATGCAGCCAGTTTTCTGAAAGGATTGGTTTCTAGGACTCTGGTGGCGCTGATGGCCAGAGGCCCTTGACCGTTGTAGGCATTTGTTTCAGTCTCTGTGTAACACCAACCACTCCCTGGGGCTTATCTGCGACTCAGTCCCCAGCAGGCGAACCTGTGACCATCTGTTCTACTTTCAGCACACAAGCCTGGGGACAGTACAAGAAGCCAAGTTTGAACTGAGATTAAAAGCAGTATGTAGGAAACTGAATGAATGCATACAACACTAGTCTAAGGCTTTCCTGGTTGGAAACAATTATTTGGAGTTCTCTATAAATTAATTTCCCCGGTTGATAAACCTAAGTGTACTAGAGGAAATACATTTGACACTAACGTCTAAGGCAGATTGACAAGTAAGGTTCGTTCTTTAGTTATCAAAACATACTGCTGGAGCAAGCGCGGGGGGCGGGGGGTGAAGATGAACTAATGACTGTACGAAGAGACTGTAAACACTTGATTTAGGAGACTTTTGCAGAGCTTCACCAAAAAGTAGTAACATGAAAGTTTCTGTTCACGTAAGAATCTGGGAAATAAAATAACCTTTATTGCAATATCCTCTGTCTCCGTGGGACGCAGACGACGTGTTGATTGCTCATAGCTGTCCAGGTGATATCTTCCAGGCTGCTTCCTGTTTATAGTTTTTGGCTGTGGCATCCAAATAGAAAAGGACACAAGTTGAAGCTTTATGAAAAGCTGGAGGTTTTACCGTGCATTAACTCGCAGCGCTACTCCTCCGCTTTAATTTTAAGAAAAAAGTAAAGTGAATCGCTTCTATGTCTTAATTATTTTGGCAGCTTCTCCCCTAAAAAAGCCCAAAGGATAAAAAATTGTTAAGCTACAATAGTAACCCTAATTCATGCACCTCTTAAGAAAAATGAAAATATGAAGATAGGATTCTCGCAAAGTACCGAGTCACACATTAGGTTTTGGGTCATCTTTCTACATTGCTAGGGATGAATATACTCAGGCAATAAAATACCACGTGCTGTGTTGAAATGTGATCAAATTAACTCAGGTCCAACCAGAACCCACTCGTCAGGCTGTCAGGCTTATAGACATTGGAGCATTACATGTTTGATCATCCTCTGAATCATGAGGATGTGAAATCTGATACACTCCCATAAAATCAGATTGAGCTGCACATGATCCACAAATGCCTGATGGATTAACAAACGCCTGAAGATCTAAAATTTTTTGCCCAAAGATGTACAAGTTTTCATGTTAAAATCCATTAAGCTTTGTATCATGAGCTAGCCAACATCAAATATTATAGTTCCATTCCTAGTCAACAGACTAAAGCAGACGCCCGCTCAGATGTGACAGTCATCATATATTTAAAGTGAACATTGTTAGGTCATAATTAGAAATTTATCATTCTCTATTTTTGAGTTTAAGTTCAGACAGAAATAAATGGCTAAAGAGAAGGTAGAATTCTTAGTTCTGTAAACCTCTAATTTGGAGAAATTTTGAAGTTCAAAATTAACAAGCAAACATTCCAACATAAATAATAACCTGTCTTACTTAAATACTGATACTTTATAGAGATCGTGAAGAGCTAAATAGTAATATACCGTAACACTGTTAAGTTACCTAGAAAAGCAATGGATTTTAGAATTGTGAAACTTTTTTTTTTCTTTTGGCCTGGAATTGCAGGTTTATATTTTTGAAAAATCCATTGGGTTCTATTACGGGAATTAGGAATGTCCTTGAATAATCAGTAATTTAATCCAAACGAGATATTGCTCTTCCAATTTCCATCAACTGACGTATCAACAGGACATCAAGCTTTAAAATAGTACATTGCTGGGCTACATGCAAATAAATACACAAATTAAAAAGCCATGGAGAAGGGTAATAGTAAAGTACCAGCAGTGCCGTGTCATATAGAAAATACTAAATGCATTTAAGCAGAGAGAGAGAGAAAGAGAGCCCATGCACGCATGTGTGTTCATGAAATTTTATTTTAGTTTTGTTTTTTCTTCCCACAGCCCTCATAGACAATCTTGGAAGTGCATTGCATGAAACACAGAAAGCCACTATCCTTTGAGCTGAGTAGATTTTCCACACAAAACAAGCCATACCTATATATAAATCAGTCTTGCAGAGTTTTTAGTTCTATAGTAGTCTTGCCCCCCAGAGATCTAAAAGGAATGACTTCATGCCCTTCACTAAACTAAGCAGAGGGTGGGAAGAGGAGATGTGTTGACAGAGATTTGAGTTGGAGTTCCACAGATGTAATTTGAAGAGTCTTTGGCTCTAGAATGTCACGAATTCTCCATGGACATTCTACAGCCAAAACCACTTAACTCCAAGCTTTTACAGAATACATAGTATCTTAAGCGCTCTCAAGAAGGAGTTTCCATTAGGGTTATTTTCAAGCACACAGCTTTTTTTACTCCATTTGAAAGTTTGTCATTTGTGGTTTGGCCCAACAGCAGTGATGAATGACCCTGAAAGACATCAGAAGTCCAGTCTGGTTTCAATAACCCTGAAGATATTGGATGCATTTGAAGGGGATTCTTTTTTCCCTTCCAAAAACCTTTTGTCAGTTTGGTTTTTCTCCTATCCCTCAAATCATTAAAAAAAAAAAAATCTTTAAATTTCCCTAACTCCATGAACTTAACCTCTCGTGTTTCTTTTCCTCATGTGATCTCATTCAGCTGATTCCATCTCTGAAGGATGATCAAATGAGTTCTTTGGTACTCTAAGATCATAAAGTGTGATGAGGCTGGTTCTAATCTCTCTGAAGGAAGATCGAATGAGTTCTTTGGTAGTCCAAAATCATCCATAAAGTGTGATGAGGCTGGTTCTAATCAAATATTTCACTTTCCTGCTGCCTAAAATTATTGACACTCTCTGACGTATTTTTGTCTGTCTTTCCATGTCCATACAATAGAATGGAAACATTTCAATAAATCAAGCATTCAACAGCAAACAAGCACTCTGAAGCATCTCTACTTCAATTATGTGTGGCATCCTTCTCAGACAAAATCACACCTGCCCTATAAAACAACTTAACTGAAAGTAACACCAGAAAAGCAAAAAAACCAGCAAGTCTAAATAAAGTCAAAATGCTTAACTAGTTTTAGTAGTTTTAAACATGATGTAAAAACAATTAATACAGACTGACTTCCAGGTAAAGGCTTTCCAAGTTCCAATCAATTCCAGGAAGAAGACTGCATATACATTTTTACTGAGTCACGTAAATGATAAACCTATTCATGTTTCTATCTTAGAGTGACAGAATAACTAATTTTAATTTATAACATGACTCATTTTGGAATCATACCTTTTTTATTTACCCTTATGAAATATTTGTATTAATTTTAAAGAATTTCTTTGGAATTTTTGAGACATACCCCTCAAGATGGTACAGTTCAGTTCCATGGATTTCAATGTTATCTAATGGCTAATCACTCTTTCATTGACCTCTCTAATGCTCATGTCTCCTTTTGAAATAAGAAGAATTTCAAAATTAGCATGTGCAAAATATACTTCTTGATTCCACCTCAACCCCAATTTATTGATTTCTCTGCCTCCCTCTTTCAGTTAATGGCTACACCATCTACAGAGCAATCAAGCCAATAACATAGGATTCCCCTTGCGTTCTTCTGCTTCTTCATTTCCTAATCCAACTGACCAGTGAGTCTTTATCAGCTCAACCTCAAAAAATGTACACTGAATTTGATCACTTCTTTACAAAGTCCAAAGCAACTGCAGCAAGAACTCTAATTCTAGCCATCATCACCTCTTGGCCTGTGTGATAATAACGACCTCTACTTGTTCACGTTTTATCCCCACTGACTTCTCTCTATATGGCAACCAAAGTGATCTTTTAAAAAATATAAACAAAATGACATTAGTCCCTACTATAGAACCTTCAAAAGTTTTTCTGTTGTATTTCAATAAAATCGAAACTCTTCCTATGATCTACAAGACTCTCAATCATTATTCTTATTGTGTCTCAACCTCCCCTTCTTCACCAGGCATCAGCCACAGTACTCCTGTGTTGCTTGAATTCACCAAAGGAATTCCTACCTCAAGGTCTTTGCCTATGGTAGTCCTCCCACCTGGAATTCTCTCTTTCCAGATTTTTGCAAGAAAGGTACCCACTCTTCATTCAGGCCTTCTCGGAAATGCCCATTTTGGTTCAAGTATCCCATTCACTCTCTAATAACCTCTTTCATATTCTTCACACAGTGAAACTATCTTACTGTTTTAATTTGTTTATCCTGTGACTCCTGCCTCAAGAAAGCAAACTCTGTGACAGGAAAGCTCTTGTGTGCCTTGTCCATAGCCTCACCCCTAGGTCTTGGCACAAAATATAGGGTAGTAAGTGAGTCTTAAAAACACAGACAAATACATAATAAATGGTTTTCTCCTATATATGAACATGACAAAACAATATGGAGTATGTTTGCAGACTTCATGTAGATACTAAGTAAATATTTGTATCACAGATGAATGCACTGTTCTATAAATTATAGGACTCGGGTTTGAATTCTCACTCTGCCACTTACTAATCTCATGACTTTACTGAAGCCACACAACATGCAAACTCAAGGTATTCAGCTGGAAAATAAAAATAAGTAATGGAACATAAACGTGATGCAACAGAAAGCAATTTTTAACTTAAAAAAATATGTACGTAAAACCATATTTTAAGAATATGGTACAGGAGTAGCAAGCTTATTTTGTGCTGTTTTCACATATTTTGTGCTGAGGGAAACACCTCCACTTCCTTTCAAATTGAACTGTGTTGTCCCTTTTGGGGTAATTCTGGCATGATTTATAAAGACAAGCCTTATACATTTGTTTATTGAATTTAGACTTGTGAGTTTGTATAGAAGCAGGTGGCAATTGTTCTACATATAGGTTAAAAAATATAGCTGATAATTTCTTCTAATCCATCCACTCTGCTGAGACTTCCCTCTCCTCACAGCCTCCCTAACAAGAGAAAGCACTTACGACTCCAGAGTGCTTCTTACAGGACTCAAAAGGAAGAGAACCTTCACCAGTTCTCCAGCTGTCGTCACCAATCTCATCGCTCAAGAGAAACTCATTCAGCTTTTGAACACTGCAGAAAAACAAGCAAAAGAACACAAGATAACAGTTACTAATATAACATCTCCAGCAAAGTTCCACCTAACTAAACACGCAGCCTGCGTTATCACGGTGAGTAGCCTGTGAGCGTCATTTTCCAAGACCAGCTGGGAATTCAGGCAGGCGGACCACGCACTGCGTATCCTGCTCACGGGCTACATGTTACTCCTATTCTCTCAACTTGCCAAGGAGAAGGCCCTGCAGGGTCCTGCTTCTCAAAGTGTGGGTCAAGGGCCGGCAGCATTAGTGTCTGCTGAGAGCTTAATAGAAGCAAAAATATCTCCGTCTACATCCTTAAATATGAAGCAAAATAAGCCTTTTTAACAATATCCAGAGGTGCTTCATGAGCACATTACAGAGTGACAGGCCCTGCTCTAGAAGAGTGGTGTGCAGACAGGTACTGCTGTCTCCGTAGGCTGTGCACAAGACTCCTCGGTCTACTCATTATAGTCTTCTTAAACCAGCATCAAAGGATCTGGACCAAAAATAAATATATAAAACAAAGAAAACACCCTGTAATACATAAAATAATGATCAAAAGAAAATTCGGTAGCAAAGGGAAAGAAATGCACCTGTTAGCATGCTAGGATCCTGAAAGTGGGCGAACTTGTACAGCACATGCAGGGTCAACTAGAGAGGAGAAACTGCCTTTAGTAGGAAACTAGAAAATATGTATTTAAAATAAAAGCTTTCTTTTTCTTTCTTTTGACAGAGTCTCACTCTGGCACCCTGAGTAGAGTGCTATGGAGTCATCATAGCTCACAGTAACTCAATCTCTTGGACTAAAGTGATTCCTCTGCCTCAGTCTCCCTGTTAGCTGGGACTTCAGGTGCCTGCCACCATGCCCACCTAGTTTTCTTATTTTTAGTAGAGATGGGTTCTGGGACTTGCTCAGGCTGATCTTGAATTCCTGAGCTCAAGCAATCCACCCGCCTTGGCCTCTGAGAGTGCTAGATCTATAGGTGTGACCCACCACACCTGGCCTACGAAAAGCTTCTTTTACTTAAAAAAAAAAAAAATTATTGAAGCTTGTAGTCAAGTGCGTCCAGATTAAGTCTTTGGAGTTCGTTTTTGTGACCTGCAATAACATTTTAGAAAGCAAATTTAATTCAGTCTGTTGCCCATGATCTTTTGCCTCCCATGCTGTAGAAACACGAAGGTATATAAAATGCACTGGGGAAATCCAATTAGCTTCCAAATTGCACTTGTGGGGAACTAAAAGACATAATCGTTATTAAGAGCTTCAGATTGTATACACTTTTTGAGTCTTTGTCTCTCACCATATTATATTGGAAAAAGTCCATGAATGAATACATAGGCAATATAAAAAGCATTTCCTGATCATATGAAGTCGTTTCAAAAATCATAGGGGCAAAAAAATTATGGAAAATGCACAAATCCTGACCAAGGGTGCAGCTATTTCCATCAACATGCCACCAGGGTTATATTTTAAAAATGCAAATCTATTCATGTAACACTTCTCTCTCTAAAATAACCAATGGCACGCTTTGCCTTTCAGCACCTTTGACACCATCTAAAAGCCAATCAGGATTTTACTGTCCGGCTTGATATTTTCCACATCAGAACCTTTTCTCTAACCCACTGAAATCCTTTAGTCCTTGAATACACCAAGATTTCTCACCTACTTAATCCCCTTTCATATTTTGTTTTCTCTTTTTTTCTCCAACTGACCAAGTTTTATTAATTTTCTTAAGATCCTAGGAAGAGCCATCTCTTCCTTTTCAATCTTTTTTTTTTTTTGCAGTTTTTGGTCAGGGCCAGGTTTGAATCCCCCACCTCCAGTATACGGGGCTGGCGCCCTTATTCCTGTGAGCCACAGGCACTTGGGTGCTGCCCAAGTGTTTTTTTTTTTTTTTTTCTTTGCAGTTTTGGCTGGGGCCGGGCTTGAACTTGCCACCCCCCAGTGTATGGGGCCGGTGCCCTACTCCTTGAGCCACAGGCATGCCCCTTCTTTTCAATCTTTACTGACCAGACAGTCCTCCTTGTCTCTCAGTAAGATTCAATGATCATCAGACGTGGACCCACAGCATTCTTTACAGCACCACATTAATGCACAGTATTGTAATTCGTTTCTCTTTCTGTTCTCTCCAGCTACACTGTAGACTCTATGATGATTTCAATCTACCTTTCACCTTAGCAATCCCCAATGCCTAGCAGTGTGCCTGAAGTATTAATATATGATCATGGACCCACAGAGGATGGTTTGAGGCACAGAGTGAGTATGGGTAAAATGGCAACAAACTCATAAAATAGAGATTTGTAAATATTTGTAAAGTTCCTAACATACTTAGGCAATGTGCTAGGCATTTTTGGGGTATTATCTCATTTTTCTTTTCTTTTAATCTCGTTTTTTTCTTAACCACCATAAACAGGTGCTATTATTATGTTTATTTGACAAGTGAGGAAGCAGAGCTACAGAAACACTAACTAGCAAGTTTGATGTTTGCGGTCAAACAAGTATTTCAAGGCAGTGCCAGGATTTGAAAGCAGGTGTAAAGAGGGTGCATCCCCGCAAACATTTTAAGAAAGGAAAAAAACTGTATTAAAATTGAAATACTCAATATGTATTGATAACAAAATGAATACCAGGCACACCTGGCTTCTCCAATTACAAGAAAGGGTACAGTATAACTGTTTCCACGCCATTGCAGAAGCAGGACCGGGTGCTGTGGGAGGTCTTCCAGATCTTCCCCTGAGCCCATCATACACTGAACCATCTGGATCTTCCCTCCCGCGCATCACACACAGGACTGCACGGACCTTCCCTCCTGAGCATCCTGCACAAGACGGCTCGGATCTTCCCCCGAGCGCATCACGCACAGGACCGCGGGGATCTTCTCTTCCCGGTCAGCATCACACACAGGACTGCACGCACCTTCCCTCCTGAGCATCCTACACAAGACGGCTCGGATCTTCCCCCGAGCGCATCACACACTGAAGCATGAGGATCTTCCCCCGAGCGCATCACGCACGGAAGCATGAGGATCTTCCCCCGTGCGCATCACACACTGGACCGCGGGGATCTTCCCCGGTCAGCATCACACACAGGACCGTGGGGATCTTCCCCCGTGTGCATCATACAGAGGACCCAGTCTCAAGATTTATCACTGATGCATGCAATTGTTAGGCCTGTCAAAGATTCCATTCCTCACATCTCCATTGTCGTTGAATTTCCACAACATTCTCAAATTTCAAATGCCTCTTCAAAATGGTCTTATGCTTGTCAAAAGACAACCGTGCTGCCACTATTTGCTTTGACTGTCCTGCCTGCCTCATGGTAACACCAGCATTCATTAGATTAACTCCATCTTTTGAGCAAACATCATACTACACATCGCTATGGTAATTCAATTCAACTTCAAAACAGAATACATAAATAACATCGCTTAAAAGATGTATACATTTTTTTGGTATCTCTGGTATCTGCTACTAATCGGTTGGCTATACTGACTCCACCACCTTTCTCGTTCAGTATTCTACTAATTTCTCATTTGTGTAAATTATTCACAGAAGTATGTAAGGTCTTAATTGGACATGTTATTTATTTATTATAGTTTGGGATTCATTGAGGATACAATTCAGTTACACTGATTGCATCTGTTAGATAAAGTCCCCCTTATAATTGTGTCCTGCCTCCAAGAGATGTTCCTCATCCCCTCCTTCCTTCTCCCTGCTACCTCCTTTCCCTACCACACCCCTTGAATTGGATCACCTGCTGCCTTCGTATAAGAATTGAAAACATGGGATTCTTGCTTCTTTATTCTTATGATTCTTTACTAAGAAAATGTGTTCCACCTCTATTCAGGTTAATACAAAAGATGTAAAGTCTCCATCTTTTTTAGTGGCTGAATAGTATACATGGTATACTATTCCATGGTATACATGTACCACAGTTTGTTAATCCATTCCTGGGTTGATCGGCATTTAGGCTGTTTCTACACCTTGCAATTGTAAATTGAGCTGTGAATGGGGTTTGGGTGATGTCTCAGGGTAGTTTTGATTTGCATTTCTCTGATTATCAGGGATGATGAGCATTTTTTCAGGTATGTTCGCCATTCATCTGTCTTCTTTAGAGAAGATTCTATTCATTTCTGTGGCCCAATGATATATGGGATTGTTGGGTCTTTTTTATTGTTGATGATTAATTTGAGTTCTCTGTAGATCCTAGTTATCAAGCTTTTGTCTCATTCACAATATACAAATATCTTTTCCCATTTTGAAGTTTGGCTATTTGCTTTGGTTGTTCTTTCTTCAGCTGTAAAGAAGCTTTTCAGTTTAATTAAGTCCCAGGTGATTATCTTTGTCATTGTTGCAATTGTCATGAAGTCTTCTTCATAAAATCTTTCCCTGGGCCCATACCTTCAACTGTTTTCCTCTTACTTCCTTGGAGGATTTTTTATTCTTTCGTGTCTTAGATGTAAATCTTTTATCCATCTTAAATCAATTTTTGTAAGTGGTGAGAGGTGCAGGTCCACTTTCAGTCTTTTACATGTGGTTATCCAGTTCTCCCAACACCATTTATTGAAGAGGGATTATTCTCCCCCACACCCCCTAGTACATGCTCTTGTTTGGTTTATCAAAGATCAGGTGGCTGGAAGATGTTAGTTTCAGCCCATGTTTTTTTTTTTTTTTTTTCTGTTGCAAACATCAATGTCTCTATTTTTGTGCCAATACCATGCTGTTTTTATCACTATGGCCTTGTAGTATAGCCTAAAGTCTCTGATAGGGAGATACCCTCAGCTTTGTTTTACTAAGAATTGCCTTGGCTGTATGGGTTTTTTTCTGGTTCCATACAAAATGAAGAATTAAGAAACAATAAAAAATCTCCTAAACCCTGGTCAGATGGCTTCACACCAGAATTCTATCAAATCTTCAAAGAAGAGCTTATACCTAGGCTGCAGAAATTACTCCAAAAAACTGAGAAGGAAGGAATCTTCCCCAACACGTTCTATGAAGCAAACATCACCCTGGTACCAAAAGGAGTACTTCAGACAAATTACACTAATGAATATAGATGCAAAAATTCTCAATAAAATATGAGCCAATAAATTACAGCTGCACATTAAAAAAATCATTCATCACGATCAAGTAGGTTTCATCCCAGGGATGCAAGGCTGGTTTAACATGTGCAAGTCCATAAACATAATTTACCGTATTAACAGAAGCAAAAACAAAGACCATATGATCCTCTCAACAATGCAGAAAAAGCATTCGATAAATCAGCGTCCTTTTCTAATTAGAACACTTAAGAAAATAGACATAAGTGGAATATTTCTTAAACCAATTGAAGCCATCTATGACAAACCCCACAGCTAATGTTATGCTGAATAGAGTAAAACTGAAAGCTTTTCCACTTAGAACTGGAACCAGACAAGGTTGTCCTCTATCACCACTACTATTCAACATAGTGCTGGAAGTTCTTGACGATACAATCAGGCAAGAGGAGGAAATAAAGGGCATCTAAATGGGGGAGGAGGTCAAACTTTTGCTCTTTGTCAATGATAGGATCTTGTACTTAGAGAACCCCAAAGTGTCAGCTACATGACTCCTCGAAGGGATTAACAAATACAGTAATGTCTCAGGATATCAAATCAATGTCCACATGTCAGTAGCCTTTGTACATGCCAATAGCAGCCAAGATGAGAAGCTGATTGAGGATACATTTCTCTTAATAGTAGCCTCAAAAAACAAAAAAAAAAAAAAAAGGGAAAGAAAGAAATACCTAGGAATATACCTAACAAAAAGAGGTGAAGAACCCCTATAAAGAAAATTACAAAATCCTAAGGAAAGAAATAGCAGAAGATATTAACAAATGGAAGAACATACCATGCTCATGACTGGGGAGAATCAACATTGTCAAAAAGCCTATACTTCCCAAAGCAATCTACAGATTCAATGCGATCCCCATTAAAACACCATCACCATGCTTACACATGTTATTTTTGCACTTCTCAAGTTTGTGTGTTTAAATACAACTTGGACAGGTGCTAAAATAATTGGGAATAAATGGTTTTGTTGCCAGTAGTCACCTGTATTTTCTGTAGGAAAAAAATTATATATTAGGAAATTTTATAAATTGGAAAACAGAGAACAAGCCATGCTGTCAGTGTGCTTTGTAGTAAATATCAATAATAATGTATTTGACTGAAGGTAATGAATTAGACTGGCCAAGCATATGTTCCTCTGGGCAGTACATGAGAGAAAGGACACAAAGTTATTTCCCAACAAAGTGAGAGATTTGCTTTGCATTTTTTCCCTTGGCAAATAACATTTTTGGACATAGATATTGCATTATATATCAAACACCAGAAACCCCAAGTCAAATTATTTATAAAAGATGGACCATAATTCTCCTCCAGAAAAGCAAAACATATAAATATCTTTACTAAATAAAGCAAAGTGGGGAAGTGAGACAGGTACTCTGAAAACATCACGCATTCCAGTATTTTAATATTTTAGATAATAGTGACTTTTCATCACTCTGTTTCGCAAATATAGCCAAGAATGTTTCATTATAAAATGGTGTGGGGCATTGGGGGTTGTGAGGAAACAATCTGCATCTCAACTCCTTCTTGCTTCCATTTTTTACATATATACATCATAAATGGGTCACATCCATTGAATGCCATGAATATAACTTTGGCTAACAAGCCAAACCTTATTAAAAGAAAGTATAGAACTTTCTAGGAGCAGATTTCACATGGTGTGGGATTTTCTCCCAGTAGAGAGGTTTACAAATTTCTTCATGCACTTATAACACAAGTTTGGAAGCCTACTTCAGCCCATTTTAGCCCACCAAATCTCTGAATGCCTGGAAGTGCAGAAGGACTTGTGATTTTCACAGTCCTGAAGAGGAGGTTTCCAAATCAGCTGACCGAAGTCTCCCATTATACACAGGCTTTTCAACCCACTGTGGGCCAACTAGCTTCAAAGACTGGTCACAGTTTCCCAGGCACAGTTGAAAATCCCCCAAGTCCAGTCAACACCAGGAAAGTGCTCATTTGGGTTCCCAGAACCACCACATACTGGGTACAAAACTTGGCATCCTCTGCCGACAAGCCATCGCTGCAGGACCCACAATTAAACCTCTGAAACTCATTTTCCAGAAGCAAGGTTTTATAAGCAGATACTATTTGTTCTATGGCTTAGAAAATTTGGAACTGAGCCTGCAAAGAGACTGGTCTTTATCAAAATGGCAAATGCCTTTTCCCTGAGACACACAGAAGGGCAAGTGCCATTCAGAAATATACAGGGGATACCCACCCTCTACTATACTAGGATTTAGTACTGTACAACTATTTATTATGGACTTGAGGGACACCCATGGACTATTTTCTTCTTTTTTGATTTATCAACTCTTAAAGTTCTTTTGATGTTTGATAACCTCCTGCTTTCAGAGGGGTTATCCACTGCAAGTTATCAACAGCTTTCTACTTCCACATGTAGTACAAAGTCAAATTCCATTTAAAAGTGCAGCCATGAAAGGGACAGTTGTTAAGTGTAGAAAATGAAAATAAGGACCAAAATAGCAGACCCTGGCCATTTATCAATTTTATTGTTTGAAGTAGCTTCCCTTCCAGAGCACTGCCTAATTTGGAAGTGGTGCTGCAAAAAGCAGTCAGTGATCTGTAGAAGTGTTTCAGAAGGCAGAGCAGTAAGAAAAGGAGGGTATTAGTGTTTCGAGGTCCAGAGGGCCTGAGCCCTAAACGCTAACAGCTAAGACTTGGTTGTCAATGACACGTCTTAGAGAATATGATGGAAACTATGTTCTGATACTATCATATCCTAACAGATCTGCATTTGTAATAAGATAATTTACACGCATTTTAATGTTATTTGGTATTAAGCCACTATTAAGCTAGGATACACTATTACCTAAAAATGGAGATTCTGGTGTTTTGAATACCAAAGACTAGTTTTCTTAGCAAAAGATATGAGGTTTGACAGTTAAGTTCGTGAACTCTAGAAAAAATACTACATGCCTCCTACCGAATATCACTAAGATCCCCAGATGGCCAAGGTAGCACTTTGTAAGTGACTGTGGTGATATTCGGCCGGGAAGTATGTAGCACTTTTTCTAGGAGTTCACCAGCTTAATGGTATGACTTGTGTCAGACATTGGGAAAATCAACTCATTTTAAAGAGCTTATAAGAGATGATCTGTGTTACTGTCAATGGAAACATCATATTTCATGTATTGACTGGCTTGATTTTCCAATTCTTCAGTATTGAGGTATCTTGGCATTTCTTTCCGAGGCCAAAAATGAAGATGATAATGACTGTTTATGAAACTTGCGGAGGTTTTATAGGGTTTATAACAATCATGTATCAAAAAGCAACGTACTCCTTTAAGACTGCCTTATTTATGATAGATTAGATTATGGGACATGTAGACTAGGGTATAGGCAGTGTAGTATCATGCAGTTTGGTACACACTTATTTATATAATGTAAGTAAAAACGGTGGGTAAATGGTCATTATCATACGACATCTATTTTTATAATTGTGCATTACAGTAAGTTGTAAGTGACACAAAGTCTAAACTGGTGGAAGAAACTATAGAAGTATATTTAAATTAGAAAAATAAGAAATGGCTTTATAATTATTTCCATTTTCATAGATGATGAGCTTTGCCTTCTTTTTTGGACTAAAATAAAATTAAAACAATAATACGTGTTGATACGAGTACTCTCTGTCACAATTGGTGGAACTGTAAACTAGCACAGCTTTAGTAGAAAACACTATGACATTATGTCTGTATTCATTATAAAAAACTTAAAAATTGTATCCCTTTTGGGGATGGCACATGTGGCTCAAAGGTGTAGGATGCCAGCCTCATATGCCAGAGGTGGTGGGTTCAAGCCCAGCCCCGGCCAAAAACTGCAAAGAATAAAGAAAAAATGGTACTCCTTTTGACCTATGACCATCTCAGTGCAAAATAAAAGTGAAAAAGCAACATATTCATCAGGGACCTTAAAGAGGTGCAGATTATTAGAACTAGTATCGCCATTTCTAGAAATCTGTCCTCAGAAAATCATCAGGAAAAAGCTCAAAGACAAAGAAAAATGCACTTCCCTAAGTGTAATTTATGTTGGGGAGAAAATAAAATGTTCTAAATGTCTAATAAAAAGGTCATGATTAAATAAATTATAAGAGTTTCAAACAATGGAGTATTACATAGCCAGTAATATTATAATAAACACTACAAGTGAAATCAGGAGTCAAAACATAAATACGTATTAAAATTTTCATTTTAAAATTTGTTCTATGTAATAAAAGCTGGAAAGTAGCATACCATAATTGTAACGATGGCTGTCTCCGGGCAGTGATTTTAATGTTCTTTTTTATATTTTTTCAAATTCATGCACATAAGCACACCATCATCATAAATAATCAGTAAGCAAAGAATTCCAGATACTTCGGTGCATACCTTATGATGGCTTTGACTGCGAATCTGACCACTGTGGAGAGCAGGAACAGAGGGGTGACCAGGATATGGAAGAGAGACAGCGAAGCAAACGCCTCTGCGGGTTTCAGGTTATTCTCACTGGTGTATGCATGGGTCACAAACGTCTGTGCAAAGAAAGGAGACCTTTAGACAACTCTGGAGAAAGGTCTAGACAGGCTTACATTCAATTTTAGAAACCTAACACCTTCTGCTATGCCAGTATCTTCCACTGTAACTACGAAAACAATGGCTTTATCGGATACTCCCTAACTAAAACTACACTTGCTCCTGGTGAGTACTTAGTGGTTTACACATCATGCTAGCAATAAACTGGGGAGAAAGTCAGGACAGATTCTATTTACAGACTGGGAAACTGACTTCTGTCAAATTACTGAGTAGGAAGAATAATAGGGTGGAGAATGAAGAGTTTTCAATAGTCAAGCTCTTCCCAACCAGGACTAAAATATTACGGGAGAAAAGAGAACGATTGTTGACCTTTACTAAAACTGCCAGCATTGATGTACAGTAAAGACTTAGTTACATTTCTACAGATAATACTAGTTTCTGGGTTTGCCATATTAGTGTGAACTATTATGTAATTATTTAATATTTTCTAGTTGTTGATGCTCTATCCTGTTGTAAGAGTGTCTGGGAACCAGGTCACTGAGGTTGGAACAGTTAATTCTCAACCACTGTTAATTTTGCTCCCCAGGGGACATTTGGCAAGATCTGGGATATTTTTCACTGTTCTGAATGAGGGGGCCACTGGCATCCTAACTCAGAGGACAGCCCCCTACCAAAAACAATTATTTGGACCAAAATGTCCATAGTGTCAGGATTGAGAAACATTAGATTAGATATATTGCAATGGAGACTGCACAGAGGGACGTGGCTGAGGTGAGGTCATATATATTTCTACTCACACACTCGTGTTCATAAATCATTTATAAACACCGACCTGGTTCAGTTACTAAAGGCAAGAAAAAATGTCTTACAGCAAGGACAGCTGCTATGGGAATTGCGGCATTCATGAAGACTGTGGAAAGAAATCAAATACATTAGTTTCACTGAACAGTGAAAACATTTTCAGTAACTTTAATTAATCATCTATTATTACTTTAACTTCCATTGAAGACAGGAAAGACAAAGTGTATTAGATAACATTTGTCTGGAGGCCACAAACATTTCCCAGCTGACATCTCCTGCTCTGCAGTTGTGTGAGCTCCCACGTGTTAGTCTTAACCAGAATCTGCTTTTCTTTATTCAATTTGTTTATGAAATGTTACAAACAACAGAATTCAGATAAAATAATCCTTTAATTATACAAATTATAGATTTAACACATGTGTATTCTCGAGAGGCTTTACAGCCCCAATTGCCTTGGTCCACTAAACTGATTACATCTATAAAAATTGGATTATTACACAGACTAAAAATAAGAATTTGACATCACTTCCAGGTCTCTTTCCAGTAGTGATATTAATGATCACGTACAGGCTTTTCAATTAGTAAAATTACTCCAGATCCTGAACCCTGTGCTTGTTTAGATACCTCTGCAGGAATATACTTTGCTCTCATCCGATGAGCATGAGCTGCTTAGCTAAAATGAGAAAAACTCAAATTGGAAGGTAAAATACTTTGGCGAGTAATAGTAAAAATGAAAAGCCAAGTTGATGATTTGGAGTCATACAGCTCATGAAATGTAGAATTTTAAGAACCAAGGGCCCCAGAATTAAGTGAATTGTTTGGTAATGGAGCCAGGGAAAGCAGAATGGGAGGTAGAATTAGGTTTTCTTGATGGTAGGGAGGCAAGATTTTTAAACAATCATCTGCTTTCCTGAAATATCTGTACCATTGCACATAGAACAGAAAAAGAGTGTGTTCTCACAGGTCCAAACATGACTTAGTTATCAAAGTCTGCACAGTCCTGGGAATACCGACACTGACCTGAGCTCCATAATACGACTCTGAGCCACGTCTCTGCCTTGAGCTTCTTTCTCTGGTGATTGTCAGGCTATTATCTAAGTGTATTTTCCCTCTTACCCTCGTCATTACTTATATATATTCTGGATCTTTAAGTAATATCCTCTTGAAGAGGAAGAACAGGAACAACAACTGTTGTGTTATAAACTATTTACAAGTCAATCTGCTTCAAGTGTCACAGCAGATATTCTTACTCCCTAAATATAAAGGGGAGAATGAGAAGCTCTAGGCCACATGGTGGGCTTCAAACCCAGGCTGTCCAGCTTCTCAGTTTGTGCTTGTACCATAGTGTTCTGCTGCTACTCAGCACAATTACTGAGGTATGACCTTAGCGTTTTATATCTATTCTCATATTTAATGATTATAACAACCCTACACAATAGTAAACTAATAACAGCTTAGGAAGAATAACATGTAAGATTATTAATAAAGTGATGATAGAGCTTGGTTTAAAACTCAGATCTTTCTACTTTGGGATGGATAATTGGGATGGATAACTATAATTTTATCTTCCAATTTGAAAACCCGTGTTCTTTCTACTTTCCATATAAAACACCATCAAAGCAAAGAGGGAAAAGTAAAATAGTGTTGTTTTGCCTTTACTAATGAATTAAAACCCATTGATGATACATGACCATTGATAAAGGAGACTAGGATATTGTTAAAAGAATTTCTTTTTCCCTTAAAATATTATCTCAAGTGTTGCAAACCCCAATTCATAAAAGTAGAAAGAATCTTCACTCTTGCTGGTATTTGTAGATACCATTACTTGAGTACTTTTACGTTTCTGGTGCTTTTGTAAATACCTCACATATCTTACCTTATTTAAGTCTCTAAGGAACCACAAACACATCCCTGATAACTGAATAGTAAACTGAGAATTCAACAAGTAATCGACCAACGTTATCCAGCACACACATTGCCAAGTCAGGATTTGATTTCAAGTTCCCTTGCTCTCTAGGACCCAAGGGCAAACCACTATCCTACAGAGTTGAATTTTTTCTTTTTCTCCCATGTATTTTTCATTTGGTGTTTGCATGTCCTACAATACTATTCATAAGATATTTTAACATTTACTTAACAATGTCACATTCACTCCTCCACTTGATTCTCAAACCTACCTTCATCGGAAGTTTTATTATTATAATCAATATTCAGATGATAAATTGAGGGACAGAGGTTATTGAGCACCAGACTATTTGCCAGGTGCTTCATATGAGGTAATGAGTATAAAGCACTTGACATTGTGCCAGGAATGGGGTGTCAACTCAATAAACATTTGCAGCCTTCATTATCTACTTTAATCTCTACTACAATGCTACAACGGTGGATATTATCATTCCATGTTACAGATGAGGAAACGGAGGCTGGGACGATATAAGTAATCTGCCAAAGGCCACACCACTACAGAGTGCAGAGCTGGGATTTATAGCCAACTCTATTCACTCACATAGTTCAAGCTCTTAACCATCAACAACAACACTGTATTTGGTCAAATAATAAAACTGGAAGTGGTCAAATTAATATTTTGCTCCATTGACTCAAGAATTCCTGCTGCCTATCATGATGAACACAAGATCATGCATTTTAACCTTTATGACTTTTTTTTTAAATTTCAGATAAATATGAGGGTATAAATGATTACATTACTTTGTTTGCATTTGTTAGGTACAGTTCAAGTTGTAGTTGAGCCCTTCACCCAGGTGGTATGCTGTATACCATTACATTGTGTCCAGTAGGTGAGAGTTTACCAACCCCTTTCCCCTTTCCTGCCCTCCCTTCCCCTCCCTGGAATTTAATTGTATTTTTCTCTCATGTGGACTTATAGATGTTTATCTATTTGTTTCATATTAGAATTACATACTTGCTTTTCCATGCTTGTGTCATTAATCATTAGAGAAATGCAAATCAAAACCACCCTGAGGTATCACCTAACCCCAGTAAGAATGGCCTACATCTCAAAGTCCCAAAGCTGAAGGTGCTGGCGTGGATGTGGAGAGAAGGGAACACTTTTATACTGCTGGTGGGATCACAGATTAATAGAGCCTCTATGGAGAGAAGTATAGAGAATCCTCAAAGAGCTAAAAGTAAACCTTTCATTTGATCCTGCAATCCCATTCATACGTATCTACTCAGAAGAAATAAAATTTTGTACCCTAAGGACATTTACACGAGAATGTTCATCACAGCACCTTTATGGCTTCTTATTCTTCTCCTCTCCCTCTCTCCTCCTTTATCTGTCTTTCAAAACCAAGACAACTCTCACATTTGGAGACAGGCAAACTGGGTTAGTTAACGTCTCACCTATGCCATTTAGCAGCTGGATGGTTTGCAGTTCAAGTTAGTTAAACTCATTACACCTCAATCTTTTGATTTCTAGAATGGCATTAATAATAGAATATCAGGATTCTGTTGTAAGGATTAAATGAGATAATATATGAAAAATTATTAAAGGCAATAATTAGCTGAGTATACTCTCAACATTTTTTGTTGTCACTTTTGTTGTTATTATTATCATCGTTACCGCATTCATTCTCCCCATAAGAAGAGGAGGGTGTAAGAGAAGGGGCCCATCAGCTTAGATTAGAATTATATAGGCAAATAAATTTCCATCATTCTGTCTTCTAGCATTCTCACACCATGTTATCAGTGGTGCACAGCTGGAAAATAAAATTCCTTTCAATTTCATTTCTAATGCATCAAGAATTAGGGCTAAAATAAAGAGGCTATACAAGCTGCATATTCCCTCTTTATCAAGAAGGAATGATTTATAAACTTCCAATACTAAGTTGTTATGACAGTTTGGAATGACAGAGATCAGCAGAACTGACATACAAATCAAATCAACTATTAGCTCTGAAACTCCTGAGCTCAGGCAATCCACCAGCCTCAGACTCTCAGAGTGCTAGGTTTACAGAACTGACACTCAGATCAAATGGACTCATCAGGAGAATGAATGGATTGTCTCCTATGAACGCATTATTCTTGAGAGTACTCAGAATTAACACCCTGAAAAAAGAAAACAATATTTTTGAAATGATTACTTTTTAAAAATTAGAGTTCTGGACAAGGAACTTTGTGTTTAAAAATTCTTAAAAATATAGATGGTGCCAGAAAAGGTATGCATATTTTAAGAAAGATAAAAAACTGTATTAAAATTGTAATACTCAGTATATGCCAATAATATTGGTTATCTTATTTATCGTGTCATGTATCTCTTGTAATTGTGGAAGTCAAACATGACTTGAGTATTACAAATTTAATACAGTTTTTTCTTTTCTTAAAATGCACATATTTTTTTTGCATCCTCTGTATATTGGAGAAAGGGACTGTATGCAAATGTTATTTGGTTTCTTTCACCTGAAAATGACATTCTTTTCCTCCTCTATTTTCAAAAATGGATATATTTTCTTTACCAACTTGAAGAAAATATTATATCCTAAGCCCCCAAAGAGACGGGTTAAAAAAAATACCAAAAATACCTGTAAATAGTATTAAAGGATCTTTGGGGATAAGAAGATCAATAGTAATGAAGTCAAATCAGTTTCAATAACCAAATTTTTACTGAAAACCAATTATCCATCTCAATTGTAACTGATATGAAGGTGTTTTTGTTTTTTTATTTTTGTTTGTTTTTTGAGACAGAGTCTCACTCTGTCACCCTCTGTAGAGTGCCATAGTGTCATAGCTCACAGCAACCTCAAACTCCTGGGTTTAAGTGATCCTCTCGCCTCAGCCTCCCAAGTGGCCAGGACTACAAGCACCCACCACAACACCCAGCTATTTGTAGTAGAGACAGAGTCTTGCTCTTGCTCAGGTTCAACCTCCTGAGCTCAGGCAATTCACCTGCCTTGGCCTCCCAGAGCGCTGGAATTACAGGCATGAGCCACTGTGCCCGGCTGATATGACGGTTTTATTTACAGATACTGCTATCATCACCATCCTCATTTCATGGATAAAGAAGCCTAGGATTTTCATTTGTAAAGTAACATAGCCTAGACCATACTACTTGTAAGTAGTAAGTAAATTCAAGACTTGTAAACAGTCTTTCAACAGACTTGTAAATTCAAGTCTGTTTGACTCTAACCCTGGGCTTAGTCTTTAAATGTCCATATAACCTCATGTGGCTGGTGAATATTGGACAGCATATGTCTAGAAAATAAATGGTCTTCCTTTAATGACTAGAATATTTCACCGATCCCAATGTAAACTAAACAGACCATGGGATTTTTTGTTGCTCTGTTATTTTGTCACCTGTTCTTAGAGCAACAACTTACTGGACAGTGATGTATAAAGTGCAAAGGTTTTGAGGCTGGACAGTTCTTTCATTCGTGTTTCTTCCACACTTTTGCAGAAAATGTGCTCCCAAGCATACAACTTTAAAAGCTTGATGCCCTTCAAGATTTCATTTGTTTTCTTCAGTCTCTCAGTGGAATAATCCTATAAAACAAAGGAATAAAAAATAATGTGAGCCGCAACCAAGTGAATCAGAAAGGCAGGGCCACGCAATGGACAGGGATTGTGGAGATATAAGTTTCTGACGGCCTCTGCCACAAAGTAGGCTGCAAAAATTCCCAGGGTAAGTAGTTAAACTCGCTCTGCTTCAGTCTTCTCAGCCTTGGAAGGAAGAGTTTAATGAGGTGGCCTCAACATTTCTTCCCACAGTAGTTTCTTCAGTTTTGCATGATTTCCTTAAATAATGTCTACAGATGATACAGACATAACTTTAAGGAAAAAATAAAGAGTCTCATAATGCCCCCTAATATCTGCATCATTTTATTCTTCCCTCCCTGTTATCTACTCATATCTAGAAGAAGAAAAAAAAAACCCAATAAATTTAACAAAAGTTAGTTTGCTTATTTGGAAACGTGAGGGTACAATATCTTGTCCATTCACATTGCATCTTCACAATACAGTTATTGAAACTAAGCCTATCATCTTAACTTCAAGAGATTTCTACATACTTCTTTGTAAGCTCTTGTTTAAGGCCTGAATTAGATTTACTAACAACTTGGATTCCTTGTAGAGAGATTCGTGGTAGACAAGCCTCAGTTTAGTCTGTTTTAGCTTCCTCTGCCACCAGACATTAAAGTGGAATTATTAGCAAGGTATAATATGACCTATTAACTAGCAAAAGGGACAGTAGAGTAGTCCGAAGACCGATGGTAAAAAGCAAAAGTAGCAGATGGCCTGATTTGTATCCATCTCATTGTCTCTACAGTCTTGAAGACCTATCAAGTGATTGCTCAGTGAGTGAGTGAGTGTGGTATCAACAGCCAAATGAAAAACAGATATTTGAAGATAGTCGTATCTCCCCTTAAACTCCTCTTCCACACCTTCCTATATTTGTGTGCTGGAGTAAAAAGGGTATATGGCTCAGACAGAAATAATGAGAAGCAGCAGCAGCAAAACGAGTGATGTGCAATTCACTTGTCAGGGTAAACACCGAACTGAGAAATAATTCTCTCAGGGGCAGCATCTCCACATTTTATTCCTGATTCACAGACAGGCTTGCCCGTATTTTATTTCAAAGTTTCTTTCTAAGCATGCTGTCAACAATTTTATCATCGCAAATATTTCTCTAAAAGAAGCTAATTTTTGCACAGATAAAATTATTTCATAGCACATGGACAGCAGAATGGGTCAATGATTGGGCTTGTTCTTGCTTGCCAAGTTGACCAGTAACATAATTCAGCCAGAGCCAGGTGCCACTGAAAACATTTCAGTGTAATTCTATAGATCCTCACATGGTTTGAGTCTACCCTAGCGGAATTTAATTCCAGAAGCAGCACACTTAACCCTTCACTTAGCCCTTAATCCTCCTCTTCTTCTTCGTTTTTTTTTTGGCCGGGGGCCGGGTTTGAACCTACCACCTCCGGTATATGGGGCCAGCGCCCTACTCCTTTGAGCCACAGGCGCCATCCCCCTTGATCCTCTTCTTCCATGTCTACAACTGACATCCCATGGTCTCAAAATACACTTAAAAAGATTAAGAAGACTCTTTAGACAAGTGATACAAGAAGAAGATTGAAAGCCTCATGGCAATTTAAGTCATCAGGAATCGTGATTCTGGTACTTTGAGTCTACAATCAAGTCTCACATGTCCAATCCAATTTTAAAAATTGGTTTTGCAACACAGCACATACACAGTTGTGGCCTAAGCAAAATGAAAAATAACGATTTCCAAATTATCCTGAGTGGTATGTATTGATTTCCTGTATTATAAAAATAAAAGAGGATTGCTAGATTTCTCTAATAAAAGTTTCCAAAGATGTTACTTACAAGTGTGCTCTTCTGAGCTTCTGCCAACTTTGTAGCAATGAAATACTGAATTGGCGCCAGGAGCACAATGACAGCTGCACCAACCAAAGCGCTTGATCCAAGTAAATTATAGAGCAGAATCACTCCCATTATGATCTAGGGGAAAAAACACATGGGAAAGAGTAAATGAATGAGAAAGTGGGAGCCACTGCAGGAAAGGAAATAATTTCTAATGAAAATTTAGTATTTCTTAATTATTATACTAAGCTTATTTGGAAGTTAACTGTGACAGCTGGGTTTTACTAGGATTTATTTGGAGAAAGCCACATACTAGGAATGTATTTTTAGTGTGATGATCTGTACAACTGGTGTCAAATCAATTTATCGCATGAAGTTACAGAGTGGGTCCCATGATGTTTGCCACCTTCTAAAGCAGTCTTCAAGTTTAGAAAAGGGCAAGCAATTTTTCTTGAATATGCTGTCATCCACCATAAATCTGACATTGCGTACTCTCTTGGAATTGTACTAGCTATTCAAGGATGAGAGAATGGAAAGTAGAGGACAGCTTCGTAATACGAGTCCAGGATGGTTGTCTGTTACCAAAAGAGTGATCTAAGCTCCTCACCTCCTTGAAAGACTCCAGAAGTCTCTTAAGGACAAGAAGATTGAAGCTAACCAACACTATTGAAAAGCCATTTGTCTTCCCTTTTTAAACTCATTTCCCAAAACCCAGAGCTGAACCATTCATTCTCTGGCTTGCTACTTTCTTTGTTTTTGTTTGTTTGCAGTTTTTGGCCGGGCCTGGGTATGAACCCACCACCTCCAGCATATGGGGCTGGCACCCTACTCCTTTGAGCCACAGGCGCCACCCGGCTTGCTACTTTCTTTAAAAACTTCCTTGAAAAACTCAAGAGTGAATCCTGCTACCTATGTTTTCTCGGTGAAGAAAATTTTTTTCCAAGATTATCAGTTTATTATAATAAAATATTATTATAGTGCATTAATTGATATTATTAAAATATCAATTAATGCACTATATCCATGCAGTTTAAGCATAAAATGTTTAGCCATGCACCAGTAGTGACTGCTTAATAGCAGCATTCCAGGGGCACAACACATGTTTACTGTCTAACTAAAGGGTACTTTGGAAATGCCAATGAAAACAAACCAAAAAAAAAAAAATCCCTTAAGGCCACCTGTTACGCATTCACTCTTTTATTTATTTATTTATTTATTTATTTATTTATTTATTTATTTATTTATTTATTTATTTATTTTGGTGCACCTTATGTTATACCACACAGGCAGGTACCTAATTAACTATAAGTACATTCTGATAAAAATAACACAAGGCATATATTAAATCTTACTTTGTGCCAAGCACTGGGCATGCCATACACTTTTATCTGACTTGGCTTTCCATTACAAGATGAAAAGGCAAACCATAAATTGAAAATTAGTATATATTCTTTAATATTTTATGCATTTTCACAAATGTGGTGTACAGAGACATAGGTGACAGATGGCATCAAATGAGATCTAACAGCTTAAGCTCTTTCAGGAGGATGCATAATTTGAGATAATTAAAAAGACCCAGCCTCATAGCAAGGAAAAAACTGAACGTGTTTCTTTTGACATTTTTATACAATGAGGGGGGAGAAAACATATTGTCTTTCCTAAAATGCTATTTTACATAGGAAATAGCTAAATGGGCCTCCGGCTTGTCAGTGTTCCTACCACCTTATAATGTTGGTGATTTTGTAAAATATTATACTAGCTATTTAAACTATGGAATAGATTAAAGCAGGGAGGGGAGGGGAGGACAGATAGAGGGAGGGTGAATGGTGGGATCACACCTATGGTGAATAATGCAAGGATACATGTCAGATCTATTAGTATAGAGTATAAATGTCTTAACACAATAATTAAGTAAATGAGATGAGGTATATATTAATCAGTGTGATGTAAGCATTTGTAATTCTATACGAAATCAGTACATTGTACCCCATAAATGCATTAATGTATATGATCTATGTGTTTATGATTTAATAAAAAAATAGAAATACTATAAGAGAGCTTATGAAAATGAAAGGGGTGACTAGCATGAACTGTGTCAATAATACTAACAACTAAAAATTAGCGGGGCCCTGTGAAATGTTAGGCACCATGCTATTTGCTGTACACATATTAACTTATTTAATCCTGGCAATTCCCAAAATTCTATTAGGTTATTATCACCATTTTAATGTTAGGGAAAGTAATGTTTTAAGGAGTTAAGCACTTGTTCAAATGAGGGGTAAGGTAGGTATTTGAACCCAAGCAGTATAATTTCAAACTCTGCTTTCTTAACCTATGCTAACATTTCTGACTCATAGTTTTCTTGTCTATAAAAGGAATATAATAACTTTTGCATATGCAAAGGTATATCCTTTACCAAGCTAAATATCTTAGTGATCTTTTTGTTTTATTTCCTTTATAAATAAGAATCTATCAGTGAGTAGGGTGCTGGCCCCCTATACTGAGGGTGGCGGGTTCAAACCCAGCCCCAGCCAAACCACAACCAAAAAATAACCAGGTGTTGTGGCGGACTCCTGTAGTCCCAGCTACTCAGGAGGCTGAGGCAAGAGAAAATAATAAAAAATAATAAATAAAAGAGAATAAGAGAATAAATAAAAAAATAAATACATAAGAATCTACTTATATTATCTACCTGAACAGGCATAGCCCATAGATTGGGACACAGGAACAAAAACCACATGAGTTGATTGGTTTCAATGGCAACCAAGTTGTTAATCTGTCCCAGGGTCATCTCACCCATGGATAAGTTAGATGTAGAAAGCCTGAGGATTTTATTGTATATCATGGCCTGCAAGGAAAATCAAAAAGGATGTGCTTAAAGTTTTAAACTTAAAATCAACATTATGATTATTTATTTTCCTTGAAAAAAAAGCAAACATTTTAATTTCTTTTTTGAAAAAAAAAAGAAAGAAAAAACCACTATAAATCCATCTTCTTAAATCAGCCAGTACAGTATTTCCATTTTAAGATAATTACTTTCAGTCCTCAACTAAATACAAACTTATTTTTTCCAGTGATACAATCGAAACATACATTCAACTTTCAACATAAGCTCTAGAACAAATAGAAATAACAGTTAAGTACATGCAGGATTTCAAAATACTTTCCTTAATAGTATTTAAGACTGAAGTTACTATTGCTTTTCTTGCTGGATGGTATACAGTATTCTCGAAAAACAAAGACCATCCAAAGTCTTTACGTACCAGCAGAGCTCCACGGAGGTTAATGCCAGTCTCTATGGTTACATAGTAGGAAGCCTGTAAAAACGTCCTTTGCAGAATAAGAGCCAGGAAAAGAAGAACTGCTAGAACATAAGCATTTTCAAGAAATTCCTTTGATGAGAGGGCCGGAGACATCTTATCCCAAAAGAGAAAAAGAGACCAATTAAAACTAGTCTTTCTATAAACAGGTGTACTGTTTGCACTTATTAAAACATACATGATTTTTATATATAAAAGCTCAAATGTCTTCACAATACAGCAGAGGGATGAGCCACAGCAAGGCCATTAGGCTTTCCCTTGTAACATCCACAGATGTAAATACAAACCAGTTAAATGCATAAAAATCCTGTCGATAAATAAGATCTCCAGAAATGCCTAATTCTAGAAAAAAGGTCAATTTTAATTTTAAAAAAATTTGAGTACATTTCCTGCAAAGGTATACTCTACTTTGTAAGATAGTTTTTTGAAAAGAAGGAAGAAGTGAAAAAGACAGAGAGAGAGAAATTAATTTAGACTCTAATTTACAAGTAGAAACCATAAACTAATAACTGGTCCTCAAGACCAGTGGGACAAAAATATAAATTGTGTATCCTTAGTAGGTTAAAACAACTCTACATACTTGACTTTTTCTGATTTTTCATGTATCTTAATTTATGTGAAATGAATGATAAATTATAAAATCAGTAATTTGGCTGTTGGTTTCTCCAGTAATAAAACACAACACATGAAATATTGTTTTAGTAGGAATATGACTAAATTTAGCATCTGGATATACACAGTTGATTGATTTTTGTTTGGAACAACAGCATAGGGCAACTTGTTGAAAAAGAGCGAAAGATAACACTTGACTAGGTACATTATGTTAACTTGGATGCTTCTCATTTTTTATCATTTATACCTAGTAAAATTCTACTTCCAGTCCTTTCTTCTTCTTTGATGGGAATACATACAAAATTTGCAAATCCTGTTCCTGGATAATATGCATAAGGAGAAGCATGATGGAAGCCTCTATGTAGAATTTAAATATCTGCATGTAACTAGGCAAGTAGAAACAAAACATCCCAAAAGTGTAGTCAATGGTGAAAATATCTGGTGCACCAGAATAATAATTGAATACTAATGTGGCCTATGCATTGTGGGAAGAAATCTGAACAGCTAACCGTTTTCTGTTTAATGAGCTTATAACCTAGAGAGATAAGTATGTCCATAAGTAATATGCTTCACAATGAACTGTATCTATAAATACCAATGTGTAGTGAAGAGTCTATTAAGGGGGCACCAAGGAGAGTCAAATTGCAGCTAGGACCATCAGACAAAGCCCATTGAAGAGGTCTAATTTAATGTGCGCTTCACGGGGACTGAAGAGGACAGAGAATCAGACTGAGAAACTAGAAAAGGAAAATTGATTCATCTGGGCTGGAGTTTTAAGTCTAAAACTAGGGAATTAATTCTTAGAAAGAAACCAGAACATTTACAGAACCGTCTTTCTTGAGTATAGAAAATAAGATTATATATTTATAACAGTTAATGTATAGCCCCAGAAAATAACATAATATCTAATTTAAAATATCATGATGTGACTTGCCCTGATCATTGTGAAACAGGGTGATGGCTTTCATTGATAAGAAAAGGGAAATGTACAGTATTACAAATCACATTGTTACTATTACTGGTCACAGGTTTCTAAAAAAGGGTCTCAGCCACCTCCCATGTACTCATCCTTTAAAATTCTTTAAAGGATTGCTATAAAGATCAAATAAAACTATCACTGTGAAATTTCTGCACATAGTTTCTGGCACGCAGTAAATGGTTACTAAATGTTCATAGGCTCCGAAACTCAGAAATAACTTTTTGGGCCAGATTCATTCAATAAATATATAAGCACATGATTTTTCTCTGCAAGGGAAATTACTGCTTTCTTTCTTTTAAAAAGCATTCAATTCTCTGTAAATAAGCCTGTTTTGAACTTCTCAAAAAACTGAATTAATAAAAAGTGACAATTGCAATGCAATCTGCCAATAATATGTTTTCTTTCGAAAGCACCAGGAACTTACTCCAGTTGTGTTATTTGTACCATTCTGGGTCTCATTCACACGCTGAACTATTCCAGAAATACAGAGAGGTCCAGCAAAACCCAGTAAGTCAGCCAGATAACGGAATGTGCTGCTAAGGAGGATTGGTCGCCCGAAAGCTCTGTACATTGCAAGCCATATAGATGGAGTCCGATTCGGATGATCTGCCACTTTTTTCTGAAAGAAAAACCAGATAGAGTAAAATAAAACCACTTAGAGTAGCAATTGATCTCAGTAATGATGGCAATGCCTTCTGACAGTTCTAAAATTACTTGAAAAGTTTAAAGATAGATGTTAATGAGGCCCTTTCGGGGTAATATGCACCGTTGTATGTCCTTGAGTTACATGCAAACAGTAGCTACTGAATACATTTTAAGGAAACAGAGAGAATGAGAAGTAAGGACAGTTTTTCTAAGACTCTGTATTATTTTTTGTAATCAAAGGATGACACAAAATTCCTAAAAGCAACTTCTCTTCTAATTCTCTAATATTTTAAAAATGTATTTCTGTCGTGAAAATTACCAAATAATGTTGTATGAGAAAGAAGACAGGAAAGTACAAAGATCTAAGTTATTAGAAGACTGGTTAAGATCTCTGGAGTTACTAGATCACAAGATATTTGCTTTCAAATTGCCACAAACTGAGCAAAACAGATTATCTCAACCTCAAGTTGTTTCTCCTCCAGTATTTCCCATTTTTGTGGATGGTAGTCAATACTTTTTTTAAATTATGAGAGACTCGTGTTTTCTGTGCACTATAGTTTGGATATTTGACCCTTCAAAACCTGATGCTGAAATTTGATCCCCAATTTTGGAGATGGGGTTAAATGGAGTGTATTGGGGTCCTGGGGTGGATTCCTCATAAATAGATGAATGCTTTTTCTTGGGGGTGAATTCTTATTCTATTTGTTCCTGTGAGAGCTGAGAATTAGTTGATAAAAAGATCCTAGCACCACCCCCCATCTCTCCTTTGCAGCTTCTCTCACCATGTGGTCTTTGTCTACTCAGACTCCCTTTCACCTTCTGTCATGAATAAGAAACAGCGTGTGGCCCTTACCACATACAGATACCAAAACTTGAACTTTCTAGCCATCAGAATCATAGGCTAAAAACATTATTTTCTTTAAAATTACCTAGTTTCAGGCATTTCTTCAGAGCAATACATGCTGTACTAAGATACTAGGCATTCCTCAAGAAACACAAAATGAAGACTGGCATCTAAACTTAAGTCAACTCATGACTTAAAACATTTACACTTGTTTGTGGTAAAGATTTTTAAGACCTGAACAATCATCATAACTAAGACTTAGGAAGGAGGTAAATAAAGTTTTTTCACTGTGGCAAAGAAGCCAATTCCATTGAGTAGAACATGGTTATGTTTCATATCCAACCCCCTGTTATAATGAAGACTTTGAGTATTTTTTGAAGTTTATTGATATGACATTAACACACCAAGTAGAATCTAATCTCTTCAGTAAGGAGTGCTCAGAAAGCATAAGCTATGCTTAGGCTATGTTACAAATCTCTACTTTAGCAGAGAAGTTTAAAAATTTTTATGCAATACTTTTCCCAGAGGTGAAACCAGAGAAGTGAGTCAGGTTCATTTGTAGTAACCATTTCCTGCCATATTAATTTCATAATACATATTTCTGACACAAAACAGAGCTTATTTTCATCATTTACCATAAATGCTTTGTTGATTTTGATTTAGAACAGCCAAAAACTTATTAACTGATTCACCATATCCCTATTCTTTTCCAGTGCTGTTGAGAATACTACTATTTTAAAATGCACTGTTATGGGTAAATTATTACAATAGAAAACACATCTACTCTTGTGGGCTGCATGCATGCGTGACTAGTTAGAATGATAAAAGACAAAATAAAAATAACCAAAACATTTTATTTTATTATTTTAAACAATTATAAATATTTTAAAAAAGTGCCAGAGGAAATGAATTTTGGCAGACATAGAGGATAATACACGGAGTAGGTAAGCAATCTCCCTTTAATTTAGTTTCCCATCTTTGAACTAGAAAATCCAAATTTTAGTCAATTATTATTAACAGAAGTCTTTTAATTTCTAAAAAGTGGTTTTTACTAGAAGGGTTCTATTTTACCTTTACATAACAAAATTATTATAAGATGCTTGGGAAAAGACTTAACAAAAATTTCATAAGTAATAATAGTCTATAATAACGTGAATTTGCTATACATGATCATTGAACTTAATTCTTGCTTTCCACTTGGTCACACGTCCCAGAAAAGGATAGTTTTCTATTTTCCACACGTATTGACTAGGCAACTAACACAACATAATCATCCTTATTAGCTCTTGCAGTCTTTCCCAATTAACATGACTCCTACAGAACTATAGGAGAAGACAGAGAAAATTTGCTCTTGCCTTAACCATAGATATTATTTATTTAAACTTTATGTCTATTATAATTAATAGGTTCATTCTATACAATTAAGGATATTAAGGATATTAAAGACAAACACTGTTACCTTTTGTTCTTCATATGCATCTTTCAGGCAAACATAATTTGTTACTGCCCTCATTGCTATTGGCAATTTCCCAATGGCTTTCAGATCAATAGGCTTTTTGTGAGCAGAGATGATAAGTGTGTTCATCCACCAGTATGTTGCTTTTGACAGTAAATTCACAAATGGCTGAAGAAATCTCACTCCTAAATCCTGGAGGTCTTCGGGAGGCTTTACTTTCTGAGGATTCATGAAAAATACGTATCTCTATGGCAAAAAATAAAAACAATCCTCAATACAACAATTGGTTCAATTATTTTTCTTGGTATTAAAAATAAAATTTCAACCTTTTTTATATTTTCATTTCAGATGACCAAAATTTATATTTTAATGCCTCCTTCCATCTCTTTAAATATTCTTTGAAATATTTCCCTTCTCTTATGATTGGATTAATCTGTTAAATGCCAGAATTTGACATTTAATCTTCTGGGGGTCAATTCTAATCAGCCTTTTAACAGATAGCTAATACTCAGAACCAGTCTTTCATGGTGTCTAGGGGTAGAGTGAACTAAAGTAAGATTTTTTTGTTTATTCAGATTTTTAAATGTGTTATCAACGCCATCATTGATTCCCTCTGTGGATTGTGGTTTGGCTGTTCTCCACATTGACTACAGCACACATATTTTCTCTCATAGAGCAACTTTGAAGTTCTCTGCTAGAAAATGAATATTGAAAAATTTGTCTCTAATATCTTTCACAACACACCTGATGTTATGTGTGGGAAGTACAATAGATCTGTAATTACAGACCAGGAGACCAGGTATGGGTCTTGACAATATTACTTTAAGGATATAGCTAAAGTTGTCTCTATAAAAGTTATATCATCAGTGAAATGAGAAAACTGGATTATATTATCTTGTTTTTAGTTCTAAAATCTGGGAGTACAGTATTTCACTTAGCCCAGTTGTGTTTTGGACCAATCATGGATGATGAAACTTCCTGCTGAAAACAATTGTTTCTGTCATATGAACTGAGCATAATGTTTGGCACAGAGCAAGCACTCAATCGATCAGTATCTATGAATGTCCAAACAGATTCCGTGGTCGACTGAGATGGCCTGAAGTTTAGTGATTAGTTCCACTTTATATTTACATATTTAGATCAAATACATTTTTTCATTCTCTTAAATAGTAAAGGTTTCTGATTAACCATAATCTTTAATATTGGGATCTTGATTTCTTTCTTTGTTTTTTTTTTTAAATACATGTATTTTATTATTCTTCATTACATTATTTCCCCCACCCCCACCCCTCCGTGGTAAGACAGAATTGATTTACAGAAAAGAATACAGAAAACACCAAAGCTCCTGGTAGAGGGAGAGATTTCAAGT
>CAUYRH010010957.1:0-97639 GCA_963574655.1 Perodicticus potto | reverse complement strand
CTTTATTTCCTTTTCTTCCCTGATTGCAGTGGCTAAAACTTCCATTACAATGTTAAAGAGCAATGGAGACAATGGGCAGCCTTGCCTGGTTCCTGATTTGAGTGGGAATGGTTTCAATTTAACTCCATTCAATACAATATTGGCTAAATGTCTAGGTTTGAAAGACATGCCAACTCCTTGCATAATTTCAAAGTGCAAGAAAGAAAGATAAATTGGATAATTGGATAAATTGCCTAGCCTTTCCAATTGCTTCCAAAACTGCCTCACATAAAGGTGTTAGCAACCACATAGTGGAGGTTTCTCCAGGTTCTTGGTGATCATGAGGAGAAAATTTCAGGACAACATGTAAGTCAAGCAAGCAGCTTCTTATCAAAAGATTGAAAGCAAAAGTATGCTCTCAAGTGAAGAAAGCAGGCAGGCTGGAAAAGAGCAATGGCCCAGGGAAGAAGTGAGTTTTCTTCTCTAGAAGTCTTACTAATTGAGAGGAGGAATATTCAAAGCTAAGGGGTTGGCTTTTACTAAGGCTTTGGTAGTGATGAAAGGGAGGACTAATGCAACCACACACAAAACCATTCCCCCTCCTCTTCCTCTTCTCTTCCTAAGAGGTGCTTCCAACTTAGCACCACCTCTAAGAAGTTCCTGCCAGAGTCCCTAATCCCTCACCAAGCTGTGGAGTTATGTACCCCTATGGCCCCATGTAAAAGGGCTCTCTAGCTGCCTCTCCCCCCCAGATGCCATCTTTGCTCTGCATGAACCAGTCACCCTCCCCTTTCAATAACCCTGGCCTGAACATCTACATTCCCATCAGGTATCTGGGTACCACTGCTTAAACTTTTCAGTAGTAATTTCTAGAATTAGGCTCCTTCTTATTTTCAGAATTTATGTGGTGGTTTTGGATTTCAAGGACAGATAAACTTTAAAGTCACAATGTAATTTATATTATAATTAAGCAAAGTGCATGTGCATTATCAGCCAAGATGGCTGATAAGTCAGTTGAAGTTGGTTCTTGCCTCTGGTTATCCATATCCACCACCCCCTGTGAGCTTATACCTGAGGGTTCACTTTAACACCTGAACCCAATCTTTAAGCCCCTGCCTCTGGTCTCTCCCCATCTCCTAGTCTACCAGTCTACTATTCTAGAAAACATACCCAAAAATGTATGGAGTTTTTATGGCCCTATAGAGTAAAGGGAAGCAGCTGTTTATAGCCAGACACTCCAAGACTTAATTCTAATGCTCCTTCTGTGGATGGAAATCACCAGCATGACAGTAAGAAAGATCTTCTCTGAGTGAATTTCCCAATTTATAAGAAGGCAACAGTGATACTAAACTCCTTTAGAGAAAACAGCCAGTGCACTAGTCACCACATAGTGTGTTCTCCACTACTCTCCCACCATGCCCTCTGTGGTTTAGCTATATAAAGCTGCTTAAAAGTTCAAAGGATAGTCATACTTTTTCATATCTCTGTCCTTTACAGGCCAACCCCTCTGCAAGAGATGCTGTATGAGTTAGCTATTGGTGTGTAACAAATTACCACAAACTCAGAGGTGTAAGAAAAACACATATGCATTTATTATCTCATAGTTTTGGTGAATCCTGCACTTAGAGTTTCAAAAGGCCAACATCAAGGTACCAGCCAGTATTCATTCTTATCTGGAAGTCTGACTAGTTAAGAATTTGCTCCAAGTTCACTCACAATGCTGGTCTAGGCTAGGCCACTATACTGGTATGTAGGCAATGCCTGTGCAGGTTAAAAAGTCCTATTCATGTGAAGAGACCAGCCTGATGTAGTTACTGTCTTCTCTATCCCCTCTTTCTCTAAGCTTCAAGATAGTATATGACAAACTAGATAGATGACCTTTTCTCAATGTTACTTCTTCCCAAGGTAATAATGATAAATCCCAGTAACAGGAGTTGCCTGGAGGAGAATCAGCGAAAAGAAATATTTCTGAGACTCAGCCCTTCTTCTCTTCCTTAATTCACCTGGATAAACACAGAGAAGGGTATGGCCTTAGGTCTTCCACAGTACACATCATCAAACCAAGTAACTATGCCATCAAGGTAAAATGAGTACCCGGGGAAGATGACTAGATACATAAAGATTGCAAAGACTATTAAAGGAAGACAGACTCAGTAAACCCTCTGAACAGTGGAATGGCTGGATCAATAATTTATAATAAATGTAATGCTTTAGGAGATAAGGTATCACATTAGCAATATAAGTAACAAAAAGAAATTTTAAAGACAAACTGGTAGAAAGGATGAATATAAGAACTGATAAAAGAAGATAATACAACTTAAGAATAAATAGGAGTGAATTGGAAAATTATATGGAAAACTCCAAGAAAGTAGAAGGAAAAAATAAAAAGAGGGAAGCTATGAAATCAAAACTAAAGTATATGAAAAATGCAAGTAGAAATGACAATATTCAGATGTCAAAAGTTTTTTCTATAGAAAGATCCACATTAAAAATACTCTTGCTAGAAAATCTCAAATAAGATAAAAGAATGATGTCATCAAGTTTTTTGTTATCCCTAAAATAGTAATAATAATGAAAGTTAAAATTTGAAAAATGTGGAATTTTTTATGTGCCTCCTTAACGCTTTATATTATACAAATGTCTATCACGATCATGTGACTTACCGTTCTATTTCTACATACTCTGCCCATGTATACATCTCCTCTGGTCGTCAATAATATCTCTTAGAAGAACAAGTATAAACTTATTTTACCTTTTATTCCAAAGTTTATTCAAAGGCTTTACAATCTACCATGAATCCTGGCAAATAATGCCCATTCTCTATATTCTGATTAAATACAGCTGAGTTGGTTTTTGCCTACGTTTCTCAACCTTATTGCTCTAACTTGATCTCTTGCAGCCTTTTGCTTTTCACACTTGAGGACTTGGTTGACTTTAGGTAGCTATTTTGCCATCTATTTATCTAGCTGTTTAACTGTCCTGCAATGGGACCTAATGATGGCCCATTCTCTGTCCACCTGTCCACCTGATCTTCTCTGTTACAGTGCCTGATGGTGATAAACAGGAACATGGAAAATCCAAATACTACCTCTCCACACTTTTTTATGTGCCCATATGCTGGCATTGACATTTAGAAAAATGTTGATTTTTAGGTTGGATAGAGGAAAGAATAAAAGAATGAGAGAGTGAGAAACACAAGCAGATACATTATAAAAAGTATTCAGGGAAACGTACTATTAGACAGCCCTAGGAATAAACAGCCCCTTCCCAGTGTAGACTTGTCCCCAAAATAGAACAAACATGCACACCTGGAGAAACTTTTCTGGGAGACAAATTGGATGAAAGCCTGACCTGTTCTCTGATTTCCTTGCCTTGCCTGTTTAATTTTCAGGAGTTTCCTTTGCTGATGATTAGGAGATAGATGTAAAATTATCTCTGCAGTTAACTTTATATTTGAAGTTCTCATGTTACCACTATCTTTCTGAGCCAATTAAGCATACCTTTATCATGCCTCCTGGTGGGGTTATTCAGTATGTGTTAAATGGTTTAATTAAGATCTGTCCTCTTTCCCTAATGGCCATTTGGAGGAATTCCTTTCTCAAAATAGCAATTAAATACATAACAATTCATTACTGGGGAAGGAAAAAAGAATCACCAATTGTCCCCTAAGGATAAACAAGAAGACTTTCAATGATCTCATTTAAAATCTTACTTACAAAAATATAATAGTATTTCTTTTGTCTTCCTTTCTAACTGTATTGGTCAACTAACAACCCAGTCTGGGAAGTTGGGTTTCCTAATGGAAATTGTCTTGTGACTATTGTTATAGTGGATGGCGAAATATACAATGACAAATACAGTGATCTAGGAAAGATCAATAGTGTGGTGAAGAGAGGATAAGCTTTATAGACGAGCCCTCACTAACTCTATCACCAGGCAGGCACTCAGCCTACCTCTTTAAAAGTGGTTGAAAATTTTTGTGAAATTTAATATTGTTATTCCAATTTTATAACTTATGATATGAAGCTTCAAGAGGTTTATTCGTTTTTCTCAAATCACTCAGCTGTTAAGTAGTGGGACAGAATTTGAGCCCTATCTTGCCTGACCCAGAATCTGTGTGCTCTGTAATTTCTCCCTTTCTCCTTTGCAGCAGAGACCTGGGGAGGAAGCCATACCTGATACGAATTCACAAGCCAAGTCCACGCCACATAATCCAATGTTTGTCTGAACTTTACCTTACTTCTTTTTTCTAAAATCTGAATTGAAGTCTCTGCTCTTTCACAAACTAGTCATGTGACCTTAGGCCAATAACACCACTCTTATGAACTTTGCATATGATGAGATTTTCTTACTTTTACATTGTAACATGCTTTCTCTAGGAAAGAACACAGTAGCCAGAATGTTTCTGGGGTTATTTATAGAAATTCAGCAATATGTCTGAAACCTAGAGCCTATACAGAAAACTAATTTGGAGTCACTAAACTAGACAAAGGATCCTGACCTAAGTGACTAACGACTGGAGAGATTATGGTTAAGATAAATTGCCAAGATATTCAATCCTTCTATTGTTGCACTTTTAACCAAATTCATAGTTCTCCTTTCCTTTTTTTTTTTAATTATTTTTTATTGAGTCATAGCTGTGTACGATAATTCAGTCATGGAGTACAGTGTTCGGGCTTCACATACAATCAGAGATATTTTTATCAACCTGATTGATATAACATTCATGATATTTTCTCATTTACTATGTGAAAACAATTTTGATTCGTATTTAGAAGTTTTCTCCTGACCCTTCAAATATGCACCACAAGTGTGATCTCACCCTTTATCCTCTCTCCCCCCACCCTCTCCCTCCCCTTCCCTAGTTCTCCTTTCTTAAACAATGCCCTGACCCAAGATGATTTGATATGCTTTGCAAAGTTCAATACATCCCAGCTTCGGGTGGCCCTCCCAAATCATGTGTAATGTAGATTGGTAGAGAAGCCTGGTAAATCCCAAATAGCTAACCATTTCTGCTAGATCCATTATGTAGGAAACAGAAGACTTAATTCTCCATGCTGGATTCTAATGCATTTCCTGCCAACAATAAATTCACTCTAAATAAAAAGCAAACATTGAATTTTAAACATATGAATATCTTTAAATGGCTAAGGTACACACCAGAATTCAGTTGTCTTTGTACTTACTAACTCTGTTCAGTGATTGAAAACCACTTGAAAATGGTGTTCTAAATTCAATGATTCATTTATGATTGTTCTGGGAATCTGTACTGTTGGCTCTTTCTTTTGTGGCTAATAAAGTAATCCTTGAAAATAGAATTCTCTGCACACAGAAGCAACAGCTCAGATTTGTTTGTTTGGGTTATACTAGGTTCCTAGAAATGCATTTTTTAAAAGGCTTGGTTTACAAAAGGAATTGTTCTGACATTAGTTTTCCCAAAACAGCACTTTTTAAATGAAGAATCAGGAAGAACAGAAAGAAGAGGTGTAGAAGACGCCTCCTAGCATATGCCTTGAACAATGTACGTTTGCTTGTGCGGGATGTGGCTGATGTGGATTTAGCATCGCTGAGGCAGAGATTGAACTTGCAAAAGCCAGTGAGAGGGGAAGAAAATATAACCAGGAGTATTCTTGGAAAAGTTATCTGAATGAGTCCACTATGTGTAACAGAAAAATAAAAAGGAAAATAGTATTGGAAGAGGTAGGTAGGATTCAACCAGGCTCACATAGAATTATCTCAGAAAACAAAATGAAAGGAACCTCCCAATGATAAAAATGGCTTCGCTGACTTAACCCGGCTTCCACGGGTGTCTCAAGGCCGAGGAATCCCTCACACCGAATTCCCACCTTTTCATCTTCCCCTTCCCTCCGCACTTGTCAGCAGCAGCCCATAGGCTCCGGCCCTGTACTGTGGCCTGCTCAGAAGTAGTAGGGGAATTGTTCTCTCTCTTTTTTCAAAGCACTAACTTGTTCCCTGTGAAGTTACTGAAAACCCTTTCCTCATCCCCAGCCACCCGTCTTCTTGTACAATTAGAGATCAGATAATCATTCTAAAAAGAGAGGATTATACTCATTGCATGTTTTAACACTCCTTGCCCATTCTGAATAGTTAATTATGAATCTCAAGCATTAAAAAAAAAAAAAAAGCCTTGCAGGCGATACAGAAATTCTTGAAGAGATTGTTTTGAGAAAAAATGCCCAAAGTGCCTCATCCTCTCCCATAAAAGCCAGAGAAGATGACGGCAGTCCAGCTGCTTGGTAAGGATTGCTCACCCTTTATGGGCTCCCAGAAGCTTCTATACAACATAAAGAAATTCATATTTTTATTGCCTCATATTCTCTCAGCACGAAGACGAATTTACATTTCTTAATTGGATTTCTTTCTCTCGGCACGAGAAATTGCAACTATCTCACTAGACTCCATTGCTTAGCCGCCCCAAGAAGCATTTGTTTAACTTATTTATAAGGTGGGTGTAAGGCAAAGTTTTTAGTAAAGTTCAACAACTACTTACATCAGGATTCTTTAAAAAGCACTTTGAAAATTCAGAGTCCTAGGCTGAACTCCAGAGCTACTGAATCAGACTCTCTATAGGTGAGACTGAGAAGTCTGCATTTTAAAAAGCTTGCATGATTTTGTTTATGCATAAATTTGAGCTTACCAATTTAACGGAAATGATGAATGTTTTGAAACCCATCTGGAAAATACTTTCTTTAACTGTTTAATGTTTGCTTCCAGATTGCTCAGTATGGAATGGTGACTTATGCCTTTGCTCCTTAAGTTGTAAGAGTGCCCTATTTAATAGAGATGGCTTTGAAATCAATGCAGTTAGAAGAATCCTTAACTTTTTAATCCCAGAAAGAAGCTTGGAGAGACTTCTAAGCTCATTCATCTATACTATAGACACATCAAGTATTTTCTCTACATTTCTAACAATGCTGAATTCTGATGGCACCCTTTTATGCCTTTCAAATATAAACCCTACCCCATTTCTAAGTGCCAGTGAAGACAGATAATATTATTCAGGATCTGTTGTTATATTCTGTGTCTTGGTTCTGGTATGTAGTAATCAGACTAGTACTTGTCTGTCGATTTCAAGGTTCAGGGTAGCACTTTCATTAATAAAAACAAAAGTATTAGAGATTGCAAAAGTGTGATAGGACAATATAACTATAATTCTTGTTCTCTAAGCTTTAGTTACTTGTATGCATATAAAATAACTGTATCATTTTTGAAAGCATTAAACTGGTAAGTTGAAAACCTCTCACTTTTTCCTATTAATAGCTGCCTCGGATACTACAGGCCACTGAGCTGACTGAGAAGCAAGAAAAAAGTGAAGAAAATATGCCAATACTTAGACATTATCAGTCCACGTGTTAGATCATATATCTACACACATTGTCTCAGTTACTTCTAACACTGCAGAGTATATATCATCTCCGTTTTCCTTGTGAGAAAGCAGAGATATTTTACAAAAGATATACTTTTTCTTTAGTTCTATATGACCAAGATAAAATTTGAACTCAGTTCAGGCTGGCAGGCTCTAAAGCATGTGCTTTTTCAAGACAGAAAGAAGAAGAGAAATGCAAGAAAAGAAAGGAAAGAAACAGAGGAGTAGAAATAAGAGAAGGCAAAACCCTTCAAAGAGTTTTCATGGTAGGCTTTACTATACCTGGGAAAGTTCTAGAAGAAATTATCATAGAACCACAAGGAGAGAAGAGTGGCTACAGTATATTGTATTCCAGAAGGGATGTAGTTTCCTTATAAAATATAGTGTAATAGTGTCTAAGAATCTGATATTGCTTAAGAAAGAGCACAGCTCTGGTATTCCGTTCTGGCATCAACCTCACACAGCTGCACTGACTTATCAGCATGCCTTTATCTGTTGGTGTGACACAGAGAGCAAAAATATCCGCTAGCCATCTATTTTTACAAATCGAGCTGCAAGTGTTTTGTCACAAAGTTCTTTCTTTTTTTTTTTTTGCATATGTCAACTAGAGACACTTTGACTCCTATCACAACATTGTCACTAAATGTTTTCAGTTAAACATTTCTCCCTTCTCTTGGCTATAAATATGTTACAGTGCCTAAGAAATAGAATTTCCTTTAAAATCTAAGTCTCTAAGTAGCTTGAATCTTTATACATAGACATTATGAAATGTAAAAGATTGTGAATTTAGCAATCAGAGTCCATTACTTTTTTACTGTATCTTCAATAAGGTCTAGAAGCCCAAGTGAATGATTCATACATATATATTAAATATATTTTTGAAAATTATAGATCCCTAAAATGTCTTTATTTAGGCTTTAAGGGGGAAGTGGAAGGGGTAGGAGAATAATTGTAACCAAGAGGAAAATGATGTATGAGCTTGACTTCGTGAGAGCCAGATAAAGCTTAACAGTCAGAAATTATTTCCTAAATGTTAGATAAATAAATGTCAATGGTATTTTTCTGAAGATTAGATCTTTCTTCTTAAGAACATCTTCATGTTGTCTCTGAGGAAAGTTTCTATGTTGACAATTCTCAAAATGTAATGAAATATTGGTCACCAATAGTTTCCATTTTAGAATTGGGAACTGCAAAAATAATATAGCATGGTGTAATATGAATTAAGGTCAGGCCCAAGAATGGCATTGACATAAGAGCTACAGTTTTCAGACAAAGTGATTATATTACAGACTACTCAGGAGCTGACTTAACAGTAAACACACCCTTCTACTGCAGTGAGGTATTTCTGAGTCCTCTACACCCCTAAAGTTCTTCTTGTTTGCATTATTGGCTAACCAAGGGAGGCAGAAAGGAAAGAAATCAGTAAGTCATGAAGCGGGGACCTATTACCTCGTATTCCAAAGGCACTATTGCTCACTTGTATATGTTATGTGTGTATACAAAGTTTTGATAATGTACTATCTTTTTAAAAAATGTTTCCAGTAGGTAGAGGGGTAAGAGTGAAGATGTGGGCTACTTAAAATTTTTGCTCGACATCATTTTTTAGTTAATGCCTTCCCAGGATTCTAACCACCTCACATCAAAGCCTGACGTTTATATTCATTTCGCTCGTACATTGCAAAGTAGCAATCTTTTCTTTAAATTGTCCATTTGTTCCTGTCAATCCTTTTCTCAGAAACCTAAAAGAATGTCTATATAACTCTGTTAATATTAGCAATATTTCCTCTTTTGCTTCTACACACATACCCACACAAAACTGTATGAGTTTTGCATACAGTTTTGCATATGCTACATGCATAGCATGACTGCATGCTAGTCAGCCAGAACTGCTCCTTGCCCCTTGCCCAATGACAATACTATCCTGTCCTCACCAACATGTCTTTAAAAATATTTTCAAAAAACAGCCTGAAGAGAAACATAGGAAAATGTCATGAGAAAGCAGTTTACATAAGAGGAAAAACAAAAAGGAAATATAATTAAAAAAATACTTAAGTTTGTAAGTAACAGAAAAGCTAACTAGAAGCTACAATGATGTGTATTATTTGTCACCTGGCAATTTGACACGAAGGAGTAGATACAAACGCAAATATCAATTTTGTTATGAAAAAGGTTAATTTGGAGAACAAAGCTTAGTATGAGAATTCACAGTATGATAGTAATCCAGGAATTATTCAGATTTTCCCTTCCACTTATGGGCAGTGCTAAACCAGCACAAGTATACCCACAGTTTCAGTTAAATCTTGCTCTTTGCAAGCAGCACTTTCCCAAGGCAAAAAGGATAGAAATAATCCAAGCATGTCTAATTTATTCTTTTTTCAAATTCGTTAATCAGAATAAGTCACTACACCATCCTTGGTTTATCATGAACAAACAAACAGGGTATAGCATACATAAGGCCAAATTTACTTGGAAAAAATATCAAGATTGGGGGGAAAAAATCCCCCCCTTTCAAAAGTTTCCTCAGCTGGTCGATCATGGTGCCTGAAAATCCAGTAGTAGAGATCATTCTTTTGAATGGAGTTTAATTATAAGAGATTCTAGGAGTCAAATACTATTAAATCCCATATCCTTTACTATTTAACAGAAATTATAGCAGCTTTAGGAAAAAGAGACATTAGACTGGAGAAGAGAAAAGACTAAATTATTGACCAAAACCAGATGAAGTGTTACAATAACTGGATCACAGGGTCAGAAGTTCTACTTCCCATTTTAATACTTTCCTAACTGCTCAGAAACTTAGCTATCTCCACTGTAAAAGATGAGAGGGTTGAATTTATTGAGATTAAGGCTCTATCCAGTACCAGCTACCTATTATGATGTAACTAGAAATAAATTCAGAGATGGGACTATAGTCTCTGTTGCTACAGGTAGTAACAGCAGAGATTGCAATTTGAAAATAATGTGCAACATGATCAGATGCACAGAACTTATTTTCCATTTTTTTTAGGAAGTTCAAGTTTAAGATTAAATAAGGATTTGTATCTATTTTGTGTTACCTATCAGTATAAAATCATTGGAAAGACATGAATTTCCTTCATCCATTTATCTTAAATGGCATGCACACTTTACCTTCTTAACACAAAAATACAAAACCTAGAAAAAAGGAAAGTTAAAAATAAAAAAAAATTCCTATACTACTTATTTTACAGACATAGACATTCCACTCTTAAACCAGAGTCAAAGGAGAATTCTCTTTGGCCTCATCTCATTTAGAGGAATAGAAAATGAAATAATAATTAAAAAAAGAAAAACAGAGAGCAGACGTGATGAAGATTTTTTTAAAGCCAAACCTGAATCACCGTAATTATACACAGTTCATGAGTGCAAATGGTACCCATCTCTTGGCAGATTAAAAAGCCGAGTGATGAGTAATATTGCTGAACTAAACATGCCTGTTAAATAAGCCACTCAAATCAACACTCCTGCTATCCCTTGACACACGGGCAAAAATTGTGTCTGTAAACCTAATAAAATCTCATTTGTTTTACGTGAAGGTCCTACGAAACATCTGGTGCCTCTCTTTGCACTCCTTATTCTCTATTAACTTATGCTTAGTAAAAATTAAGGCTTTAATATGATCATTCTTTCCACCAGCTTTCAATTATTAGGTCAAAGCATGCATTTGGAACAAGCGGTCCAATAAGAAACTATTAGAAAAAAATGTTGAAAATACTGAGTTATTTTACCAATTCTAGATTATAAAATGTAAACTATAATCAAGCTTCTAATTTTTTATAAACTTGTAGAAAATAGGGGTTGAATTTTCCTAAACCAAAAATTCTAAAATGCCCCTAAATTGGAAATTTTTCGAGAACCATGATAACACAAGTGGAAAATTTCACACCTCACCTCACGTGATGGATCACGGTCAAAAGACATCAAAACTTTTTTTCATACACAAAATGATTAAAAATGTTGTAGAAAATTATATTTATACATTTATATATGTAGTGTATATAAAACATAAATGAATTTTGTGTGTAACACAAAAACAATTTTTGTGTGTAAACTTTGGTTCCATTCCCCAACATAATCTCATTAAATATAAGCAAAATTTACCAAAAAATCTGAAATTCAAAGCACTCAGGGCCCAGTATTTGGATAAGGAATAATAAGCCTGTACTATACCAAGTTAGAGCCACAAAACACTTGTTCCTTACAGTTTCAGCTCTTGATAAGGAAGTTAGTATACTTGTGGTAGCTAAATCTAAAACTTTTCAACTTATTACTTCTACTATAAGTCAATATAAAGTTTATTCTTAGCTTACTTTAAAGTTTATTGACTTCTCTGGAATAAGACAAGCCAAATTAAAAAATATAATGAATACTTTAAATTAAAAATACTACTGCCCAGGGCAGCCCCTGGGCTCAAAGAAGTAGGATGCCAACCTACTAAAACCCAATTTTATTAGGTTTACAGTGGCTCAAAGAAGTAGGGCACCAACCCCATATACTGGAGGTGGTGGGTTCAAACCCAGCCCCAGCCAAAAAAAAAAAAAAAACTGCAAAAAAAATTAAAATTAAAATTAAAAATACTACTGACCAAGAGTAGAATAAATTTAGTGATTAGAAAAAGATCCTGAGAAATTTCTTGAGATATAAGTATTCTGTGCTTTAATTATTAAGCATTCTTTATAAGAAAAAATTAATAACCAACTACTTGGCGATAAAACTTTAAATATGATGAGTCTAGATAGCTCGTTAATAAATTCATTTCCTTTTTCTTGTGTTAATCAGCCACACTATGGAAAAATTCATTAAGTGAAAGCTTTGTAAGTCAAAAAAGCAAGAGTTGCCCCTATCACATACTCAATTAAGGTGCCTATACTGAAATTTGCCCTAGTGTAGAATGGTGTGACAAAAATATTTTCAGATTCTATCTTTGTGTAAGACACAAAAATAATTCATTGTCAACTTCCTGAAGTTTGGCTTTACACTCTGTATTCTTTTCTTTTTATGTTTTCATTTTCTGTTTCCTTCTTTTATTTGACATTTTGGTTTGCCCATGTGTTACTTGGGATGCTATAATATATCATAGACTGGGTGGCTTATATGACAAATATTTACCTCTCACATTCTGGAGGCACGTAAGTCCAAAATCAAGGTGCCACAAGATCCTGCGTGTGGTGAAGGATCTCCCTCCTTGGCGGAGGGGGGGACATTGGTTTGCAAATGACCATTTTCTCATGGTTTCCCCACATGGAGGAAAGCAGAGAGGAAGCACACAGTCTTGTGTTTTTTCCTATAAGAACATTAATCTCATTCAAGAAGGCTTCGCCCTCATGACCTAAATGCCTCCCAAGCACTTACCTCTAAATACCAACATTTGAGAACTAGGATTCAACGTAAGAGTTTGGAAGTTGAAGGACACAAACACTTGTCCTCTGACATCCTTTTTTCTACCTCTCTACCAATCCTTGCCAATCAATAGGAAATTGACACTAACTATGTTAACTACAGGCATATGTTTTCTAGCCCCATCTGTTGCTAGATCACTTTCTGTACCATCCTCGCCTTATTGCCTTCCAGATTACGCATTTATTCATAGAGAGCTACTTGATTCCCAGAATGCTCAATTATGGTTTAGATAATGCTAATTACATTTCTTTTTCAAAAAGTTATTTATTGAATTGAACCAAACCTTTTCACTCCTTTATTTTTCAACATTGGGTCCTGTCTGCTACCTATTTTCTACATAATAGCCCTTTTAAAACACTAAAAGTCAGATTTTGTATGTTTCTGAATAATTTTACTTCTCTCCATAACGAGTATTGATAGTTATTTCTACTACTCCTTGTACAAAGCACTATTTGCTGTTATTATACTTAGGCATATCATGACTTCTACCCAAGAAGGAGAAACTATGAGTACTTGAAGTGGTGAAGGAACTGAAATTGAATGTGGATAGGAAATTGAGGGTAAGAGAAAAGAATGAGTGCATGGGATGGGAATCCTGAAAAAACACCAGTGGAAGTGAAAGAGTCAAGGACGATGTCCTGAAACAACTCTCACTGCATTTGGAAGGATTTAGCCACTTCACACCCATCATCCCATGGAGATCTAAGACCTGAGACACAAAGCAACAGCCTGCCCAAACCCCTGTTCATTCTGTACCATGGCTGGTCCAGGCCAACACAACCTTTGGGCATCAAACATCAAAAGGTTTGTGTGCCTGGGCCTTGTTGAGGGTCAGGCTTCTCTTTCAATCCTCTCCTGCTCCTGGTAGTAAATGCACTACCAGTAGAGAAAGGCCGCTTGGCCCTGCCCCAGCCTGGACCCATGGGGCTCAGGTAGAGGTGCTGAGCCCCCATGTCAAAGTTGTTAATGTTTTTGTTTTGTTGCATTGTAGTTCTTTTTCCCCCCTTTCCTGACAGTTGATTTTTAAAAAAGAAAGTGAGCTGCTTAGAAGGCCCTGAAAGTGGGGAGGGGAAGGGGTAGAAAGATAACTTAGGAGGGTGAGGTTTTATTGCCAAATGGCCTGGGTAGAGCGATCTGGATCATCTGTTACCCTCCTGAATGGGACTCCAAAATATCTCCTGTATGGAAAGGTCCCTGCATTTTCCCCAGCCCCCATCCTTTCCTCCTTCAGCCATGTTGATGGCACGGAAGATAAGAATTTACAGCCCATTTCTCACTGGAGAGGAAAACTTGTCATCTGGATTTGTGGAGAAGGTTCCACTTTACACTAATAGTATGTTATCTTTACCATGTACTAGGATATCACATTTAAAAGGACAAAACAAAATGTAAAATACTTGAATAAGCTTGTATCATAACATTAATATTATTGAGAATATCTGCTTTCCAGACTGAAGTGGTTCATTCATTATTCTAGTCCTTCTTTAGTCCTTTGTAATTTGTGGCAATTATGCTTTTCTTTTTAATACAAAGAAAATGTATAAAAATAAAAACTTGAAAAGGCAAAAAAAAAAAAATATTTGAAATAAAAGCAGAAACTCTGTGGTGAGAACACGTGGTTTCAAATGCCAGATCTACAATGACCATAGATATGTGGTGTTGATCTAACTTCTCCACCTCTCTATTATCTGACGATTTGAAGTTGAATGAGAGAATATACTTAAAGTGCTTTAGTCAATTGTGAGCTCATGATTGCTCACTGGACATTAGTCTATGTTTTTATATTCTCATTGGAACAAAATTAATCCTTTTCCTATATGAACAAATCGATTACAAAATAAAAAACATACTTATTTTATTATTTTGACTGGGAAGGGAACTTAGTACTTAGAATAGTAACAAATACATTCCCAAATTTTACAATTAGACTTTCTGGCTAATAACTGAAGATAATTATCGTTTATTAGCATCTTTTGGAAATCCTGGAAAAGGAACAGTTTAAAAAATTAATTTGAGTGGCTTAGCTGGAGTCCTGATCCCTGATGATTACAAACATGATTTTGAATCAGCAGCTGCCAGACCAGAGGTCACAAAGTAATAGTGGTAAAATTAAAACTATTTTCTTGAAACAAAATTATTAGAATATACTATTGGAGAATATAGTGATACGAGCCAATGCTTAGAATGTGAAAATCTCAAGTTCTGATCACTGAAATGGCTAGTAGCATATAAATTTAAATTAATAAATTCCAAGATGTTTTAAAATATGTCTGTTTTACTTAATATATAAATATGTATATATTTAATGTATATTTATATATAATGTAGACAGAATATAAATATACATTTATATTTACATATAAAACCAAATGTGTGTACATATAGATATATAAATTCAAAGAATGAAAAATGAAATAATTAGGAATTGGAACACTTAATATTTACTTTTTGGATATAGCAAGTTATAAGTACCTGTGTTTTAAATTTGTCTGCTTCTATTAGCTTTTTAGAGATTTAGAGGTCAGTGGAATATTTCACTTTCAATGCAGTGGTGTGATAATTGCATGTTCAAATCCTAAATGAACAATAAACAAATATTTGTTGTTCATCTACTGTATACCAGATAACATGTACTTTACATAATCATCTCATTTAATCATCTCAACAGCCATGAGATATAAATTAAATTGCCCCATTTGACCAAGTGAGGAACAGTAATTTTTTAAGATAATTTGCCTGAGGCTTGAAATGAAATGAATCAGGTTTGAATCCAGATCTGTCTTAGACTCATATCTATGTCTCTCTCATAGGTTTGGTAGAGTTACTTTAATGATGAAGAAGTAAGACTGTAGATATTTTCATGACCTAGAAAATTATTCTCTGGTATTAAAGTCCCATTTTTACATACTGTAGCAATGTATAAGGACAGAAAATTAAGTTCACAAACTTATCTTAGAAAAAAACTGCATACCTCACTGCGGAATCGAAGGTGAGCGTGAGGATGCTCGGCAGTGAGTGTGTAGCCCTTTCTCTAGAAGGAGCTTGCAAATTTGTTTATTACACCTTGTATGCCTTCTAATTTTGTTGAGTACATTTTGAAAATCTTGTGATACTCAAAGCTTTTCTATATTAAATATTGATGGGAATGCATTCCATAGGTGTTTTCCGAAGAGTTCAAAATACTTTGCTAGATCATCCTTTTCTGTCGTTATATACTTTTTGTGAGAATTCTAAGAAAAGTTTATTTCTAATCTCACAGGATATAAAAAAAGAGTTGTATCTCTACGATGCAGGAAGTATCTCTAAAGTGACTTTATCAAAAGGAAAAGAGACAATACCATGCTTAATACAGAAGTCTGGATTCCTTTCCTCGTGGCAAATTGCTGTTTATTTTTACCAGACTGCGTTTTTTGTCTCTTTATAGAAAAGTCTACTTGAAAATTACATTTCAGACCTTGCATTCTACTAAGTGGTATCGGAAAACAGTCAATATTAAGATTCGTTGGGAGAAGTAGCAACTGCTCAAAATACAGACAAGAAGTTAATTTTGGTTGCCAAGGCTATAGAGAATCTTAGGAGTCTCTCTTATAAGTGGTACCTCTTTTCACTACTTTTATTTGAAACTTTGAGTATAGTAATATTAAGCAGCATTTTCAATTCTCTTTCTCTTAAAAATCTCTATAATTGCTAAAATTGGAATCATGTGCACTCTTCAACATATCACTTTGGTAGAGTGAGCTGAGAAGGCTGGCTATTTGGGAGGTAAGTGTTTTAATTTACATTGCTGATTTCCAGGTTATAAAATTATTGCAGTATAATAACCTGATTGGAAAGGCCATAGGTGTATGCTTTCTTGTTACTAGATGATTATAAGAAACGTCATGGTTCTTTTTCATTTAACAAGTTGACTTTAGAGAAACCATTTCTTTCATCTCTTAAAAAAAAATAATCTCTCCATTTCAACTTAATTCATCCAGGCTTACCCAAGCAATTATTATGTACGTGCAATAAAGTAACGAGGTAAATCTTAGGTGAACTAATAACCAAACATATTCCATAGACCTATGTCAGATATCAGATGCCTTACAGAAATCATCCCATTTAGTCTTGACGAATATGAGAAATAACTAAAATTACTGTATTTCACAAATGAGGAGCAATGACTTAGATTAAATGAATTATTATTTGCTCAATCTAATAATAGATTCGTAATAATCTTATATTTAAAACTAAAAAGACATAACAAAATGAAGTAGTTTATTTTTACGAAAAAAGAGGTGGTTTCAAGTAATATGTAACCCAAAATCCACACATTTAATTGATTCCTATTTTTGAAGCAAATAGAAGTCCTTCCTTGTAATACCAGTTACCCTGAAGCTGAGATTATAATTTAATTATAAGTAAATTTCTCTGGTCTAACACCCTTATCTATAGCCTTTGTTTGGTCGATAGCTCATCATTTTGGAATTTGTTGTCACTCTTTGCATGCTTGGAGTGTTTATTCATGTTTTTGCATTAACCTCTTCAGATTCCCTTATAAATCCTCTCATGTGTGTCTGTTTTTCTGTCCCAGCCAAACAAGCAAGTAGTCAGGATCAAAAAGTCAGCGCAGCAACTGTGAACAAGGAGAGGAAACTAGGGTAAAGATCAAGCTACTGGTGATGTGGCCCATCCTACCATAAATGAAAGACTTGAACCATTTTTATATGCTCAAGATGTCTGTGTAAAATTCAAACATTTCCAAATGAAATTTAAAAAAAAAAAAAAACCTTTTTCCTATTCCACCTCACCTCAACTACTGATGAACACAGTTATTCCTGTGAATTCCATGCACACTGATAATGTTTACTATGTAATTTAGAGTGGAAGATCTACGGGATTAGAATATGACCGTGTGCATTGGGACGAGCACGTAAATAACTTTCTGATCACTGGTCCATCATTGCACATGATGTTTCCTTTTCTCATCTTAAATTCCCTGAAATTATGCATTACCCTCCTGCCCACTGCTTCATCACAGTGTGAAATAACCTAAATGGAAAATAAAATCTAGCAATAATCAAGCACTTGGCTTAGCAGTAAAGATTATGTGAAATCTGTTGATAGTGAGTCTGAGCTCCTGAGCTGTAAAGTTAATTTTTTAATAACATTTCTAGTTAAATAGCAACAGAATTCTCACTTTTACAGGCTCTGTTACATCTAAAAATAACAGTGAAATGTTCAATCCTACCAAGTAAGTACTTAAAAGGTACTTTGAGTTATTTTCTGTTTATAACAAAAATAATAGCTAATATTAATTTTGATATTTTCTTCCAGGTACTGCATTAACAACTTTATGTGCATTATCAAAGATAAGGAAACAAAGCTTAGGAGAGGTTAAGTAATTTGTCCAAGTAACATTGCTGGCAAGTGGCAGAACCAGGATTTGAACACAGAACTGTTTCTTTGCAGGGCTGCCTTCTTAACTGCTACTCCAATATGATCTTCCTGAAAGATAACAACCAATAAGGTTGTGTTTTCTCCCCACAAGTTCATTTTCAATGAAAGAGATTGATAGGTACAGACATAAAAGCAAACAAAGCATTAATGAAGACAGCAAATCAGGGTTACAAACAAACTATAAAACAAAACAAGCCAAGAAAAGACAAAAGAAGTGAAGGAAAAATAATTTCAAATGAGAGAATAATACTTGTATTCGTTCTGCCCGACATGGAGTGAGAAAAAGTTGTTCCGCATGCTCCTTGTTCCTTTTCTCTTTTCAAGTTATTTCTTTTCCTCATCTTGCATGAATCCTTCTCTAGACACTGCCAATTATTTCTCCGTATTTGTTTTTCCTTCAACAGAAATAGATATGTTGTTTTAGTTTGGCACATTGACTACCTGGAATAGAGACTAAATTTCAATGTGAATCGTTTCTGGCTTACGAAATGTAAATAGAAGTGTGAACACAACTTACAGAAAGTTTCTTAGTGAGGGAAGTATACCCCTTTTCTTCTTTCTTAGTGGGTACAAGTGGAGCTGGACCATGAAGCAACTTTAGACCATGAAGCAACCTTGGAAGTGGAGGCTGCATAATGAAATAAGATCAATGAAGTCTCACACAATGGATGGCCCCATTTTTCCTAGACTATTGACTTTAGAATCTTACCCCAAAGTGAAATAAATGCAGCCATGTTTATTCAATAATCAAAAGCATGTGATTTTGGCTTTCTGATTCTTATCTTGAACCAGATTCTAACCTCCTTTTAGGACGTTTACAAAATCAGGATTTAATTATCACCTCTATTTACTTCCAGTGCTTTATTAGTTCCTCATATTTATCCAGTACGTAGATGACATCTGGCTCCCATAATTTTTGTCTATCTTAACTCCAATATCAATGTCCCTAGAATTCATTTCTTTCATCATAATCACATTACCTATATTACACTTAAACACTATCTTCCCTAGAATTTTTATAAGAAGAAAATAGCAATAAACACTAACTCCTAGATCTCAGTTTCCTAATACATTTTTCCACCAAAAGAAATCATTATCCTTAGATACATGGCTATTTCAGAGTTTTGTAAAGTAATATGCCCTTGGAATATCTTACTATGCCAAAAATCAAAGAAATGATCAAAGATCTATGAGAACATGTCAAAAGAACTTCAAAATCAGCTTCCATCATTTCTCAGTACTGAATGTTCTTTTTTGGATATTCAAATATAGTCAATCTTCATTATTTGCAGATTCTGTATGTGTGAACTTGCACGCTCCCTAAAATTTATTTGTAACCCAAAATCAATTCTCAGGGCGTTTTCAAGGTCATTCCCATACATACACAGAGAAGCAAAAAATTCAGGTTGTCCAAGGCATGTGTTCCCAACTGAGGTGGAACATGGCAACAAGTTTGCTTTTCGGTTTCAGTTTTCATGCTGCAAACAAGTGTCCTCTCTGTGTATTTAGTGACATTTGTTTCCTTTTTTTTTTTTTTTTTTTTTTTTTTGCTTTTTGTTGTTGAATTTACTATTTTAAATGGACCCCAAACATAGCGCTAGAATGCTGTCTTCCATTCCAAGTCACTAGAAGGATGTGACATTGCCTTAGAGAGGAAAGATATGTGTTAGATAAGCTTTGATCAATCCTGAGTTATGGCTCTGTGTTGAGCTCGAGTTCAGTGAGAATAAATCAATGATATGTATTAAACCACGTCTTTTCTCTTTAAATGGAAACACATATAAAACAAGGTTATTTATTGATAAGTTTATTAAAATGTTGTAACCAGAGGCTCAGAAAAAACTATTCTCCCATTTTTCCTAGAGCAATGCTTGAGTATTTGCTAGTTCAGTGTTCACAGTGACTTTGTAGAAAGAACATAAAACTACCACAAATGAAAAGAACAAACTTTAAATAATAATAGTAACAGATTATTACCTAATGAATAAAATGAGAAACTTTAAGTTCACAGAGACACAATTAAAGTAATCATTTGAAAGTCTGATGAAAAGGAGAATTATATTTACATTATCTTACAATGGAGCTCTACCAAATATTTATTAATTAAGAAACATGAACTACCTGATAGCATGCAAGGAAAATGTGGCATCTGTTTTGTAATATTCCTATAAAAATTACACATCCTAAATCTAATAATGTGGAAACAGCAGTCAAGCTCAAGTGTCAAGATCATAAAAGAAAAGACCGAGGAACTTTCCCAGACAAAAGGAGACTAAAATGATATGAGAAATTTATGTAAAAAAAGAAAGTTTTGATTAGATCAACACTGGGATGACTGAAAAAACTCAAGTAGTGTATGGAGATCAGACAATTGATAATGTATCGGTTTTGATTATCTGATTTTATGTCTGTATTATGGCTATGTAGAATTGTTTGTGTGTAGTAAATAATCAGAAGTGATTGGGGAAATCTATTTGACAGCTTCTAATGCTTGAATATGTCCCCAAAGCTTATGTGTTGTGAACTTAATCTCCAGTGCAACGGTGTTGAGATTTGAGAGGTGGGACTTTTAAAGGATGGCTACCTCATAATGACTCTGCCCTCATAAATGGATTAATGTCATTATCACAGGAGAGGGTTTGTTATCAGAAAAGGGTTTTTCTTTATTAAAATGAGTTTGGCCCCTACTTGCTTTCTTGCCTTCTGACTTCCCCCATAGGATAAAACAGCAAGGGGGTCCTCACCAGAGTCATCCCCTTAATCTTGAACCTCCCACTATCCAGAAATATAAAGAATAAATCTCTGCTGTTTTACAAATTATCCAATTTATAATATTCCATTATAGCAAGACAAAATGAAGACAGAAAATGGTATTGAGTAATGAGCTGTTGCTATAGCAAATACCTGAAAATGAGGAAACAGCTTTGGAACTGTGCAATGAGAAGAGACTGGAAGAATTTGGAGGAAAAGGTGACTAGAAAAAGCCTAGATAGCCATGAATGGAGCATTAAGGGCAATTCTAGTGAGGGCCCAGAAGAAGAAAAGAACTGAGTGGAAAATCTAAATCTTCTTAAGGATTATTACAGTGGCCATGGTAAGAATGATAATTAAAATATGGACAATAAAGGGCATTCTCATGAGGTCTCAAATGAAACTGAGGAAAAAGGTACTGGAAATTGGAGTAAAGGCTGCCCTTTTGTATATTTGCAAACAACTTGGTGAAATTGTTTCTGTGTCCTAAGACTATGTAGAAGGCAGAATTTAAGGGAAATCAGTAAGGATAGCTGGTAGAAGGAATTTCTAAGCAAAATATGGAAGGAGTCACATGGCTACTTTTAACTGCATGCAGTAAGATATGAAATGCAGGCATGGCTTTAAGATGAGATTTATAATTAAAAGAAAAGCAGAGAAGAAAAATTTGGAAGATTTCCATCCTAGCCATATGAAAAATGAAAAGAGGGTTTAGGATTGCAAGGGTATGGCCAAATGACCACTCGCTGAAGACAGTAATACGGATGGAAGGGAGCCAGGTACTCTTCATCAACACAGGAGGAGAATGACCCTGAAAGCTTTTCAGAGAGAAGTGACAACGGGACCTCAAGATTCACTGCCCTGCACCACCTCGAGTTGCTGCTCCCTGCATTTCATCACAGTGCTCCTTGGCGTGTAGCCCAGGTACAGTCATGATGCTGCTCCAGAGATCCAAGTCATAAACATCGGTGGTGCTCCACATGATGCTATCTCTGCAGGTGCACACCATGCAAGAGGCACAAGGTCATGGTGACCTGCTCCTCGATTTCAAAAGATGTCACGGACAGCCTCTGAGATAGGCACAGTTTTGTTTCCAGAGTGGAACCACCACACAGAGTTCCAGTAGGGTAGTGCCTAGTGGAGCCATGGTAGTGAGGTCACCTCTGAAACTTCAGAACTGGAGGGCCACCAGCATGCAGCTCCAGGCCCAAGAGTATGGGCTATCATACCTGCTGGGGACCAAGCCCAGCAAAGTCACAGTGGCAAAGCTGCCTGAGACCCTGGGGCTCAAGTGCCACCCAAAGGTGTCCAGGATATGGAGCACGGAATCAGAGATGATTATACTCCAGCTCTAGGACTTGTGCTTTCCTGTTCCTATATAGGGTCGCTTACTACTTTCTTTTTGTCCTTTTCTCCCTTCTAGAAAGAGAATGTCTGTCCTATGCCTGTCCCAACATTGTGTTTCAGTAGCAGGCATTTGTTTTTTAAATTTCACAGCCTCATACCTGGGGGATTTACCTTAGAGTGAATTGTGCTTTGAGTCTCCCCCACAATTTATTTAGATGAAAATCATGCACTTTAGACTTGAGTTGAGGCTGGAACAAGTTAACCCCTTTGGAACTAGTGGGACAAAATGAGTTTATTTTGCTTTGTAAGAAGGATGTGAATTTGGGGAGCCAAGAGAAAAATTCTATGTTTTGAATATGTACCCCAGAATTCGTGTGTTATGAACGTAATCCCCAATGCAACAGGGTTAAGATGTGGGACGTTTAAGAAGTGATGAGGTCCTAAGGGCTCAATCCTCATAAATGGATTCATGTCTCTATCGTAGGAGAGGGTTCTTCAATGTAAAGGGGCTTTGTTATGAAAGTGAGTTCATTCCCTGCTTGCTCTCGTGTGCGCTCTGGTTTTTCTGCCTTCCCTCATAGAATGACATAGGAGCAAGAAGGCCCTTCCCAGACGTGGGTCCCTTGACCCTAAACTTTCCAGTCTCCAGAATTGTACCAAAAAACCCAAAACTCTGTTCTTTATAAATTCTGGTACAGCAACACAAAATGAAGTAAGACAGAAACATACCTTCAAATGGTTCAGAAGAGAAAAGATATTTGCCCTATGCTTCCAACTAGTTTTTAAGCTTGCGATGTTTTTGAAATGAAAGTGTTTTTAAAACATAGACCATGGATGTTTGCATACCTATGTCCAAACTTATCAAATTGCACATGTTAAATATGTGTAGTTCTTTGCATATTAATTATACCTCAATGAAGTAGTTAAAATATAGACCTATTGATTTAAGTTTTAAAAACTATACATCTCTATATTCTACCAAAAACAAAATATTTTATCATTAACCATGTTGCCCTCTTTATAAATAGTAGGTCATGGAGCTTTATATTATGATGACCACCACCAGATATTTTGTAACACTAATGTCATTATGCAAATTACGCTACACTAAATAATATGACAGTGTGCCCAATGACATGGAACAGCAATTTGGGCTATGATCCCCACTTTTTATGGTTAATTTCTGAGATCTTTTTGTCCTTTAACCTGTTTTATGACTTGTTTTTCTTTTCAGTTTACATGCTTCCTTGGTGCATCTGAGAGAAAGTTTTCTCTAGCAAATTCTGAAATATATTAGTGCTTCCTGAATTGGGAGAAAATCAGTACTTCCCTGATATGAAGCTCCCCGTAGCAATCCTATTTACAGTTATGAATCTCAAATTCATAGGCCTACTGATCAAATTTCTGCTTTCTCCATTGGACAATGCAATATAAATGCACCATACTCCATCTGTGTGCTCACAGTCGTGTCTAACTGCTATTTGTCAGGCATAGGTCTTTGCTCCCAGGGGTCACTTACAAACTGCACCCATATAAATATAAAAACATTCACATCATTTAGGTTATTATTAGTGTTCCATTCTGAAATAAGAATTCTGTCCTAATTTATCTGAGAAGACTACCATCTCCAGAACATTTATTCAGTCACATTCCCCAAAGAATTTTTTTTTAGTAATCAGGAAATATAAATGACATTTGTAGCAAATATAATCACAAAAATCTCTGTCAGTTGGGCATCAGGATTTAAACTTTAAAAAATGCAGTTGACTGATGTTGGGAACGACACCATCCTTAGGTCTCTTTATTCTCTCACATTCTGTCTAGTGGATTTATTTTTTCTACTCATTATTTTTTGCTATAGAAATAATATAACAAGGTCCTGCATTTATTTTTTATCCACAGTAATTTCCACTCTCAGTGCCAAAAAAAAAAATGTATGCGATATTATTTGATTTTGCTGTTTCATTGTTACTAAATGCAGGATGACTGGATTTTGACTGTATAGTATATTTTGTTGTTCACTTTTAAAATTTTTATAATACAAAAAATTATGGCAGCATATATTGAACTCCAAATAAAGAACAAAAGAATATAACGTATGATGTAGGCACCTCCTTGCTATACTTGAAAGCTTGTATGTAAGTTATGAGAATCTACTTCATATTTTCAGAGCTGTTGTTGAAATTCTTTTGGTAGTGCCTTTTTTAGCTCACAGTGACCCCTTTTTCTGAGACTTATTTCCTTGTATGTGATTCTGTTCACTCTTTATTGAGTCAGGGCAGCAAACTGGACCCAAATGAACCAAAAACGTTCTCTCTCTTAGAAATTTAGAATTTTGGTTCAGGAAACAAAATTAATCTCAGATGAACTCAAGTTCCTATAAACTATACAAATTTGGGAATATTGTGTACACAAAAAATTAGAAGGCAAATTTGGAGAAATAAAGCTGATGTGCACTGAGAAATAGAGACAGAGGGTAGAAAGAGCAGAGACCCCTGGTTTTCTGATGCTTCAGTTCTCCTTGAGTTTATGAGGATAAGACTCCCAGGATCCTTTCATTTTTAATATTTTTTTTTGGCTTAAGCCAATTTCAAATATTTTTCTTCTATTTTTAAGACAGGAGAAATAGAATGCCAAATCATTCACCACCCTCAACCTCTGATCAAATGATGGTTATCAAAGAAAAGATGAAACTGAGAAGAATGAGATTCAGCTGTACCCAAATCCCTGACCAGTGTAGCCCAATTCATGAAGTCTGCTATCATATTAAAGAGGGTCGCGGAACAGAGATCTCAGTTGAACTAAAATAAGTTTGTAGTACGAAAAGAAAGAAATTTATATTGCTCTGAGCCGTTTATGGTTGCTTATTACTACAGAATATTATAGTCTACCTTTATATAATATTTACCCACGTGAAGACATAGAAATATACCTGAAATAGAAGCAGAATAGTCATAGGGATCAACACATTAAAAACACTTCAAAATGACAGAAGAAAGCAAAAGAAAAAAAAATCTGATTCCATAGGTAAGACATGGTGTAAGATAAATAATACATGAGTTTAAATGAGGTTAAAAGCAGGACAGAGAATTAATGCATTCTTGGTCATTAGAAAATCATGCACCACAAAGAATATTGCTTCACTGCTAGTGATTAGACACAGTTTGAAAATCACTGGAGTAGCAAACAGAATGGCTAGAAATTGCTTACCCTTTAGATTGTAAGCAGTCACTAACTAGAAACCCAGATTAGAAAATATCTAATATGTCTTTTCAAATCATCTTAATTGAAGTATATAGTTACCATATAATAAAATTCACCATTTTGACTGTATAGTTTGACATATTTTGGCAAATGTAAGATGCGAAGCACCTGAATTAATCAATTAATCAATCAATATTGGCTATTTAAATGTAAACATATTAATCAAATTTGAAATGTAAATCCATTCAATCAGTCATGAGCCATATTTTTTTTGTCCTAATTTCTTTTTTTAATTTTTTTTACTTAATTTCTATTAAATCATGACTATATACATTTATGGGGTACAATGTGATGATTTGGTATATAATGTGGAATACTTAAATCAAACTAATTAACATAACTATCACCTCACTTACTTATTTTTGTGGAGGGTATTTGGTGGGATCTCACCTGACATACACAAGGCAAGGGTACCTTTTAAAACAACTAAGAGTATATTATAAATGAGTCAAATTTTATTTTTATTTATTTATTTTCTTGCATTTTTTTGGCCGGAACTGAGTTTGAACACACCACGTCCGGCATATGGGGCTGGTGCCCTACTCCTTTGAGCCATAGGCACCGCCCTAAATGAGCCACATTTCAAAAGTCCAATAACCATAGGCAGCTACTTTGATAGTGAAAAGTTATAAAAAATACCATCATCCCAGAATGTTCTCTTGGATAGTGCTAGTATAGAACACTTTCATCACTCCCTAAAACTTCTCTCATGCTTCTTTGCAGTTAGTCTCTCCGCAAACTGGCCTTCAGTAACAATTGATCTGTTTTCTATCACTATTGTTACGCCTTTTATAAAATTTAACAAAAGCTATATTATATGGTGAGTAATATTAATATTTTCTGCCTAGCTTCTTTCACGTAGCATAATGCCTCTGCAATTCATCTACATTGTTGTTGCAAGTATCAGCAGAATGTTCCTTTTTATGTCAAGTAGTGTCCTGATATAGGAACATATAGTATGTTTATTCACTCACCAGTTAATAGACATTTGAGTTGTTTCAAATTGGAGATTATTGTAAATAAAGCTTTTAGAATATTAATGCTATTATATATAATATTGTTTATTTCATTTAAATTTTAAGTACCATATTATGCTGACATGTATGTTCATTTCTCTTGGGTAATTATCCAGGAGTACAACTGAGGGGCAATATAGTAAGTGTATGTTTAACTTCATAAGAAAGCAACAGCTTGGGGATGGCACCTGTGGCTCAAAGGAGTAGGGCTCAAGCCCCATATGCCCAAGGTGGTGGGTTCTAAACCCAGCCCCGGTGAAAAAAGAAAAAAAAAAAAAGAAGAAGAAAGCAACAGCCTATTTTTCAAAGTGGAATAATTTTATATTTCTAACAGAAGTTGCACCACACCCTTGCCAAAAGTAGGTAATGTCAGCCTTCAGTCTTTTTATTCTAGGGACATCTCTAACATGATTTCAACTTACGCTTTCCTAACAAACAGTTTATTAAACATTTTTTCATGTGTTTATTTGTTATTTGTATATATTTTGGTAAAGTGTCTTCCAATGGTTCCCCTTTTTCATAAATATGTTATTATTAGTTGCTATTGTTGTTAGTATAACGAATTTTTTATATTCTGGATAAAAGTCTATTAGTAGATAAATATTCACAAGTATTTTCTCTCTGTAGCTTTGATGCCGGAATTTCAGGCTCTTGGTCTCAGCAATTCGAAGAAGGAATCGATGGACCGCAATAGTAGTGGTAAGTCAGGATTTATTTACAAGAAAGGAAAATTAGAAGTATAAGAAAAACCAGACGTCCAGGCAAAGAGGACCCAGGAAGGGAGCAAACTCTCCTGCTCCCTCTCTGAGGTCCAGGGGAGGTCTGCTTTGGAGGAGAACAGGCAGCTCTCCTGTTCCCTCTCTGAGGTCCAGCCGAGGTCTGCTTTGGAGGGGAACAGGCAGCTCTCCTGTTCCCTCTCCGAGGTCCAGCCCAGGTCTGCTCCTAAGCTGTTCTCTCTCCGACGTCCTGCCGAGGTCTGCTTCTGAGCTCTCTGCTCAGGGGTTTATATAGTCCCAGGGAGTTGTTTTGCCAGAACTTCTTAAGGGTGGGTCTTCATCAGTTACAGCCAGCTGTCCAATGAAGACCCGGGCCCTGGAAGCTGACATGATATTGACCAGTCAGATGTGCATGAGGAGCAGACAGCAAGGCACCAGTGTCTTCTGCACAGGTGTCCGGCCCTTCCGCAAGCTGATTTCTCCATCCGCCACAGCATCAGCACCGCCAGGGCCAAGGCAGTGGTTGTAGAGCTGCCTTGTCCTGCATCAGCTTCGTTTCTTTACACTTAGGAGTGGTTTTTTTAACTCAAAGTTTTTTAATTTTGACAAATTCCATTTACTGTTATTTTGTATAATGTTGTTTTCTAATCAAATAATTTTTGTCTAATCCAAGCTCACTAAAATATTCTCCCATTTTTCCATTTTAAATAAGTTTTGTGGTTTTTATCTTTTACGTTTAATTCTATGGTCCATCTCTAGTAAATTTTTTTTCCTTTTTTTTTTTTTTTTTTTTTTTGTAGAGATGGAGTCTCACTTTATTGCCCTTGGTAGAGTGCAGTGGCATCACACAGCTCACAGCAACCTCCAACTCCTGGGCTTAGGCAATTCTCTTGCCTCAGCCTCCTGACTAGCTGGGACTACAGGCACCCTCCACAATGCCCAGCTATTTTTCTGTTTTCTGCAGTTCGGCCGAGGCTGGGTTTGAACCCGTTACCTTCGGTATATGGGGCTGGCACCCTACTCTATGAGCCACAGGCACCGCCCCATCTCTAGTAAATTTTTACATATGGTTTAAAGTAAGTGTCAACATTTAAGGGCTTTATTTATTTTCTATCTTTTGTTAATAGAGAGGTCTTTCTACATTGGTGGGAACACAATCTATTTTCAAGCCTGTATGAAGTCCAGGGATATTTCTATCTATTGCTTTTTGTTGATTGTTTGTATAAGAGGCATCACACAGCAATGAATTCTGAAAGAAGGGAATGTGAGCATTTGCATTTCTCTGGCCTATGTCCAGGAAGACTTCCTAATACAGAGGAGAATGCATCTCAGCATAAATATCAGTCAAAGTGACCCCAAATTAGTCTTAAAATAAAGGCTTCTATGGACATGCTCCAACAATTTTAAAGTAAGGGGTTAAAGGAATCACAATCATTCCAAATAATTATCTACAACCCAAAACAAACTTAATAGTATTTAAAGGAATATCTCAACATCCAGCACCCAATAATGTAAATCTTATAATACCTAATATCCCACAAATCCTTTAGCAATGTGAAGAAGTTAAAAAGTATGACTCAAAGCCAAAAGGAAAAACAAAAATTTAATAAGACCCTGATATGCTATATATGGCAAAATTAACAGATAAAATTATAAAATAAAGGTGTTATAAATACACTTAATATATTAGAAAAGAAAAGTGAAAATGTGAACATGATATGGAGTCAAATGAAAGAGCCAAGAATCTCCAATAAACATTGTGGAGATTAAAAACATACTAACTGCAGAGAAACTAATTTATAGCAGATCAGAAACATAAAAAAATTGAATTTGAAAATATAAAGAAAGAAATGACCCAAAATTAAATACAGAGATGATAAACCAAAATACTAGAAAAATATTGACAGTATTAATGATATGAAAGAAATACTAAGCAATATAACAAAAGAGTAATTGGAGTCACAGAAGGAGAATAAATTAGGACAGAGAAAAAGTTTTTGAAGAAATAATGTGCAACTTTTGCCAAATGTAATGAAAATCAGAAGGCCACAGAGCCAAGAAACCATTAGGCAGATGAAATACAAAAATAGTCATATTTTGTCTTTTATATTTCTACTTTTGGTAATATTATTATCATTTATATCTATTTATGCTATCAATTTCATAGCACTTTTTTATTTCAGACAGTTGATTTGTTACTGTTTGTTTAGTTTTTTCATATCACTGAGACTTGGTTCATTTTATTAGCTTTTTTCTGGTGTGCACATAAATTTCTGTTCTCTCCATGTTTACTGATCCTATTTACTGCAGTGTCCAATTTGCTATCAAATGCATATGTGATTATTTAGATTTAGATATTATACCTTTTAAAGATAAAAGATTAATTTAATCACTTTATTATTTTTATTTTTCTCTCATGTTCACTTATTATGTACATTTTTTCCTTTAAATTTTTACAAATATTCTTGAAATTGATTTAAAATTTATTTCTTTCTGCTAATATTAATTCTGTATCCTGTATTATTTATTTCTTTTCTTGATTTACATCACATTTTCTTGGGTTACATTTTTACACAGGTCTAGTAATTCATATTGTAATTCCAGACATTTTTGTTGTCTCCTTTCAAAAGTATTTTGATTTGTTTTTAGAGGCAGTTAATTTATCAGTGTATCAAATTGTGCTTTAAATAATAAAGAGGGAGCTTTATTGTGGTCCATCTTTGAGCACTCAAATAGTTCTATTCACAACGCATTGCTTTTTTTTTTTATTGTTTCAGGTTCATTAAGTGTACAAATAATTAGGCTACACTGTTTGCATTTGTTAGATAAAGTCCCTCTTATAATTGTGCCCTTTCCACAAGAGGTGTGCCATACACCATAGTCCTCATCCTTCTCCCAACTCCATTGGTTTGGGTTTTTCTCTTATGTTGGTAGGTAGGAGGTCTCAACTAGATTCCCAGATCTCCCTACGCTAACTGGCCAGACCTTCTGCATTTTCAAGAATTGCGGGACCCCTGGAATTGCTATTTAATTCATTTCCCTATTAGTTATTTTCTGCCATCCTTTATAAAAAATTTCATCTGTATATGTAAACCTTGAGTTTATCCAAAGAGTTAATACTACTTTTATGAAAATGTTTGAAACTTTTTCTCTGTGCAACTTACATTTCTCTGGGACTCTGCCTATACCAAATTGAGCCACCCCAAAACCTCCAAATTTAGATCTGCAGCTTCTCACTTCACTGAAACCACTAGGATATACTTTGGCTCTTACTCTTCTGCACAGTGGCTGAGAACCTTCTGAATTCAATTCAGGATGAATTTCTGAAAAATCATGAAGCTCATCCTTCCTTAGTAATCATGGTTCACCACTACCTAACATAAAATTCTTAAAACTATAGCTTCATGTAGTTGGTTCAATTTTATATATAGCTGTTTACATCAGGAGGACTAGAGAAGTTAGCCCCTATTCCAACAGGGGTATAGCAGAAGTAACACCATAATGCAATTTTCAATCATAGGATAGATGGTTTATTTTCTTCTCAAAAGTGAACTGCAGCTTAATCTCCACAAAGAGCGTGATTGTTCCTTTTCTCAAATAACGAAGATTTAAAAGAAATTGCCTCAAAGAGGATTTATAGGGAACCCAGTCTTACATTCTACTTTATCTTCCATCTCCTTGCAAATGCTAGTGCTAGTGTTAATTTGGGTTGGGGGATTTGGCTTTTCTCAATCTCCAAGCTCTCAGTCAATGTGGATGTTGGGCCGTATGTTGAAAATACTGTTCTTAGAAATGCTACATTTTCTTCTCTTTTCACTTTCATCTGACTTCAAAGCAAGCTTGTTTCATGTAATATTAAAGGCCTAGAAGAAGGATGAGCTTCAATCATGTTTGATCGGGTTCTGGCTCTGTGATTCTCTTGGTTTTTCTCTTTTCATGTGTGTCAGCTTCACTGCCTGGTTGAAATTCCTTATGTTGGAAACTTAATGGCAGCTTTTCTAAGCATTGTGTATATGTACCAAACCATACCAGGGAAGAAAGATTATTAATGTCACAGACATTTTATGAAAATTCATGGCATAGGACACATGACTGTCTTAATTTAGATAATGGTTCACCATTGAATCTAGATAAGTGTCCCCAAAGCAAATAAAGAGCTATGGAAAAGAGAACATCAGCTGAATGTTTACAAGGCAATCATAGGGTTTATTACATTGTATTCTGATTTTTTTTTAATGTTATATCATATGACCTTTTCAGGCTTTGAAATTTTTAGTTAAGATCTTGTTGACACGATAAACTACACTTAATACATTTCTAAAGTGTTTTGAAACAAATTTTTTTTTATATTTTTTATTAAATCATAGCTGTGTATATTAATGCAATCATGGAGTATAATGTGTTGGTTTTATATGCACTTTGAAATATTTTCATCAAACTGGTTAACATACCCTTCATGGCATTGTCTTAGTTTTTGTGTTAAGACATTTATATTCTGCATTTAGTAAGTTTCACCTGGACCCTTCTAAGATGCACTGTAGGTGCGATTCCACCAATTACCCTCCCTCCACCCATTCTCCCCCCTCTCCTTCCCTCCCTTGCCCCTTTCCCCATATTCTTGTGCTATAATTTGGTTATAGCCTTCATATGAAAACTATAGATTAGTTTCATAGAAGGGCTGAGTACATTGGATAGTTTTTCTTCCATTCTTGAGATACTTTGCTAAGAAGAATATGTTCCAGCTCTATCCATGTAAACATGAAAAAGGTAAAGTCTCCATCTTTCTTTAAGCCTGCATAATATTCCATGGTGTATGTATACCACAATTTATTAATCCATTCGTGGGTTGATGGGCATTTGGGCTTCTTCCATGACTTAGCAATTATGAATTGGGCTGCAATAAACATTCTGATTCAAATATATTTGAAAACAAAATTATTTTAATGAAGCCTCCAAGAGTAATGAATATTTTCAGAAAGATCATAAAATATTCCCTGGGGATAAGTTATTTGAGAGGTCTTATTTTATTATTATTATTATCATTATTATTATTATATTATGATGATGATTATATCACTATGAAGAAAGTTTAGGAAGAAATTATTAATCCTCTGCTCAATTTATAGATAACGTAATTCTGTCATATTATGCTTAAATGGTTAGTCCAAATTTATGGAGAAATTAAATCAGTACAATGAGAGATACTGCACCAGAACTGCACTCACTGGACTGTATCCACTTTAAAATATTTATCTATGTTATGTAAAAGATATATTTCAGCTTACCTAAATTTCAGGTAAGTAAAGAAATTTGACTTTTTCTTATTATTGAAGACAGGATACTATTAATCCGCAAAAAAGTATATAACAGAAATTTATTCATAAAGGGTGATTTACAGTATATGTGAATTACACACAATCCTTTGTCCTGTTAATCATTACCTATAGATTACTATGTTTCACCAGATATGCATCACTCATTCCTCTGAAATTCTTTTTGTCTTACTGATTTGGTTCTTGGCACTTCCTCCCTCCCTATCTTCTTTTATACTGTCTTCCTTTCTCTCCTCCCTTTTGCTTTACCCATGTTTATCTCACTTCCTTAAAGGTATAAATATGTAATGAAAAATGCTTGTGTACCAACAATTCTATTGTCAAAAAACCTGTGTCTATATCAAATAAAAGAATATTACTATCATTATAACCCAACTACATCCACCCTAACTTTATGCCAGATTACTGCACCATGTATTACAATAATATATCTCATTTATGTAAGTATTTCTTACAAAATTTTTTCACTTTATTCTCATAATCATACATCATAAGTCTTCCTTACCACCATGCTTTAACACAGTGAATGCTCAATAAATATTAGCTGTGTTAATAAATATTAGCTGTGTTAGTGGTAAGTGTTGTGGGAAAAGCACATAGGTGTTAATTTAATTGTACAAGAAACAATACATAAAAGACTTGCTCATTGAAAAGCTATGTTGCTTTTTATTCTTAAGGGTTGTACATTTAATTTAGATTGTAAATGGCACTATAGCTAGTTCTAGACTATGGACGGTTAAGTTCAAAATTTTTCAGACTTTACAATACTGAGAAACCCATGCACATTCAATAGAAAGCATATATTGAGTACTCCTAAAAACATTCTGTTTTTCACTAAATTACTTGACATATTTAAGATTTCATTATAAAAAAAGCTATGAGTTAGATGATTTTGCTTTACTGTAAGCTAATGTAAGTCTTTCCAGCAAAATTAATGTAGAGTAGGCTAAGCTATGATGTTCAGTAGGTTAGATGCAGTAAATGCATTTTCAACTTTTATTTTCAGTTTATAATGGGTTTATTGGTATGTAATCCCATCATGAATTCAGAAATATCTGTATTCTGCCCAGGAAAATTAGAGTTTTTTCACTCCTCCCCTCAGAAATTAGGACTATTTCTATTTGAGAATTTTAAGGAGAAAAAATCGAATCAGTCCTATGATGGAGCTTTAAGAAATTCAATAGAGGAATATAAATTGTATTAAAGAAAGAGATCTGGTGATTAGAAGAGCCTGGGAATTGATATTCTTGGGCTATAATTAGCATTTTAAAAGAATGAGATTCTACTGGTCTTTTGGAGCTGTTTGATTTATCCTATTACTTTATTCAAATGATAAGAACAGCTGAAAATCGCACAAGATGAAATATTTTGCATGAGGCCAAAGACTTTGTAACCTTAAGTAAGATTAAAGAGCTTTTCTCTAGAGAATCAACTTAGACAGACCCTGAAGTGTTTTCCTGGTCCTCTGACCTCAGACAGAGCTCTCTAGCTCAGCCTCCCACTGGGCTACTGGTTACCACCCCTCATTGTGGGGCAGAATTAATTAGTGTCTGTGAAGCTCTTCCAAACTACTGTCCAAAGAACATACATAACAGTGGCCCCTCAAGCACAATCATCCTGTCAACCTTTCACCACCCCCTGGCCCATTTACATGGCTGGTGTTTTAACACTTATAGTCCTGCAATAAATTTAGCACAGCAACAGGCAAAGTGTTTATTATTCTCCAGAGAGAATATATTTAATATTTTTCTTTTACAGATTAGGAGCCCTAAATTTACTCCCTCCGTCCTTCCTGTTATTCAGAATAGCCTGCTTTTTGGGCACGCAACCTTAATAGAACTGCTTTTTCTAAGCATTTGAAACACAAACAGCATCAGAACAAGTTCCAGGCAAAGCACCAAATGAGAGCCTGTGGAAACAGAGGAGCACAAACTGTAAAGGACTCAAGACAACTGCACACATGCCATCCATCATACTTCAGTGTGAGGCACAGAATGGGGAGCCTCTGTCGCTCTTGCTGCTCCTGGGAGTGTGGAGCCTATCAATCTAGCTATTTCAGCCATGCCTGCTATGCCTTTCCCTCTACCCATGTTGGAGATCTGAAATCTTTCTGCAGATGATCCCTGCCCTTCCATCTGCTTTGGCATCTGTGCTAAAAACAGAAGCAAAGCTTCACAGCTGTGGTTTCCCTTGCCCAAGCCTCCAGGACCAGCTCTGCAGATGCTCTAAACGCAATATAATTGGTATATTCTTTCAACTGCTGCTCACGTTTCTTTTGAGTTATGCAGAGCAGAAAATAAAATCTATAAGAAGCAATCCTGAAAAAAAAAGCCCTCAATTTTATCCATAGAGCCACAACAAATTACCAAGGCAAACAATAAATAAAAAGATTTCTTCTAGGAATGATTCAATCATGGATGGTTTTCTACAGGACAGGTAGAAAGAAATACTCTGTGATACTGAAAATAAGAAAAAAATATATAAATTAGGACAACTCAATTTAAAATTATCTTTTATTTGAAAACTTTTTTATATGTGTAATATGTATGTTCATGTGTGTGTGTTTTAGCTTTGTGTGCTAAATAACACAGGTTGAATAATTTATAAAGAATAGAAATTTGCTTTTTCTACTTCTAAAGACTAGAAAGTCCAAGATGAAAGAGCCCAATTCTGGTGAGTCTCTTGCTGTATCCACAGATGGTGGAAAACAGAAGGGTGAGAGCGAGCAAATCCACCTGCCACCCCCTTTATAGTGGCATTAACTCATTTAGGAGGGCTTTGTCCTTGTGATCTAAGCACCTCCCAAATACCTACCTTCCAATACATTAGAATTTAGTTTCATTAAGAATTTAGTTTCCAACACATGCTTTTTTGGGGGGGAACACATTTAAACCATATCATTCTACTACTGGTCCTCAAAATTCATATCCTTCTTACATATAAATATATTCTTCCATCTAATATCCCCAAAAGTTTTAAAAGTGCAGAATCCCATCTAAATCAGATATGGATGAGACTTAAGGCAAAATTTATTCCAAGGTATATTTCTGTCCAGCTGTGACCCCATGAAATTTAACAAGTTGTCTACTTCCAAAATACAATGATGGGAGAGGCATAGTATAGATATTCCCCTTTTAAAAGGGAGAAATAGGCAAGAAAAGGGGGTAAGTAGTCCCAAGTAAATCCAAAACTCAACAGGTCAAACATTAAATAATAAAATTCATAATAATTTTTCTGAAATCATGTCCCATGGTCTGCCTGAAGACTCAGGCACTCCAGTCCTCTGGCTTCACTTGATGCAGGCATGCAGCAGCTCTCCCAGGCTGGTGTTGCACACTGGTAGCTCTACAGTTCAGGTCTTAGTCCTGACCTCTCCCCCATAGCTCCACTGGGCACTGCCCTAGAGGGAGCTTTTTTAGGAGCCCCACCAAATGCAACAAGTCTCTGTCTGGACTCCCAAGATGTTCCTGACACCTTTTGAGATCTAGGTGGAGGAATACATGCTCCAAACTCTTGCATTCTGCACATCTACAGACTTAATACCCTATGGACTTCGCCAAGATTTGTTGCTTGTATCTTCCGAACCTGACCCATAGCTGGAGTGACTTAGAAGTGCTGTTCCTGAATGCAAGGAACAAAGGCTGGGAGGCAGTCCTTCTGCAGTGACTCCAGGCCTCTTTTTACATACTTTCTTTCCCTAGGCCTTGGTACTCTAGGCCTATGATGAGAAGAGAGGCACCAGTCATCTCCAAAGTGATTTCAGAGGTCATTCTCCCATTCTCATGATGAATAGCCTCTGGCTTTGCTGTCGTCCATACTAATCTCTGTATCAGTCTGTTGTTTGGACACACTTTTGGTTCCCTCTCCTGAAAATGTTTTCATTCTCTACTACATGGCCAGGCTAAAAATCCTTCAAATCTCTAAATTCTGTTTCTGTTTTAAGTATAAATTCTATCTTTTAATCAGTTCTCTCTTCTCTGACTTTTCGGTATATAGTTAAAAGAACTCATGCAGTTCCTTCAACATTTTGTTTAGAAATTTCCCCACCTGGTGTCCTAGTAATTGCTCTTATTCTGCCTTCCATTAAGCCCTCAGGCATGGACACAGTTCGGCCAACTTTTTTGCCACAATGTAATAATGATGACCTTTACTCCGATTTCCAATACTTTGTTCCTCTTTTCCATCTCAGCCCTCACCAAAATTTCCCTTAATGCCCTCTTTATAGCAATCTAGGCTTTTTCTAGCTTGCTCCTCCAAATTCTTACAGCCTTTCTTTACCCATTAGCCAATTCCAAAGCTACTTCTACATTTCAGATACTTTTATAGTGACAGCCCCATCACATTTTTCAGTGCCAATTTTATGTCTTTGTTAATTTTTTAGTGCTATAACAGAATACCTGAGACTGAATAATTTGTAACAAACAGAATTTATTAGCTCATGGTTCTAGAGACTGGGAAGTCCAGCATCAAGGGGACAGAATCCCACATGGGCCTGTCTGCTGTGTTATCTCATGGCAAAGGACAAAAAAGGGGCAAGAGAAAGCAAAAAATTGAACTTAAATCCTCAAACTCTCTTATAATAAGCAGTAATCCATTCTTGAAGGTGAAGTTCTCATGACCTAAACAACACCCATCAGGCCTCACCTCCAAAACATCTTGCAATAGGGGTTAAGTTTCCAACCAATACTTTTAGGGGACATAGTTAAACCATAGTAGACCCAAACCTAATATCCAAAGTAAAATTAAAAGTATCAATTCGGCCATGCACAAACATTGCAGGTTTTATTTCTCTTAATATATAGTATCATTTTTGAGCAGAAATCCTCTGTAGCCCCACAACGACATGTATCTTAAAGATTTCGGAGAGTAATATGTTGGTCTCAATAACTTGCTGTTTCTTATAACTATTTTTTGTGTCCCCATCAGAAAGAAACTTCTAACATTTTTCCTCTCATATATTTTCTTGTCATGGTAAAAAAGTAGAGCAGTGTGATTTTTGACACACATTCTTGGAGGGGAGAGTGTACACCATATATTTCTCTGCTACCTTATGATGCTAGTCCAACTCACTGTCTTATCTGTAGAATTTAAGTATAGGCAGGTGGGAAACCAATAGGTCCAGATACTTCAGACTTCTTCCCATGTAGCACCAAGATTTCAGGCATCCATGTGAGACACTCAAGTGCCACTTCGCTCATCTTCCGTTCCATCTGCATCCCCATGTCTGCATTCTTCCAAGGAGAATGCCTATTTGGTCTTCACTAAGGTGGACTTTAATAAATCCAAAAACCCCATCTGCTCTCTATAGCCCCATTGAGAGATAAGGATTGGTTGGGTTATTCTTTCTTGCCATTGGAAATTATAGGGAATGAAGAAGAAAGGATGGAAGGGAAGGAAAGCTTTATTTTTCCCTTCACAGGTGCTATGCTCCCACACTATCTTTCTGGAATTTTCACTTTTGCTCTTAGACTTTTGAAATGGTTCTGCCTCTCCTGAAAGAAAATTCTGGTCAAGGAATAGCATCATGGATATGACTTCAAATTTTGATGAAGGATAAACTCACATCCATCTTTTTTTTTTTTTCCTGATAAAGGAGAAGTAGAAAGAATGAAGGATTATAGCTCCACAATATCGTCCTATTCCAAATCTTCCTCTTCCAAAACAAGATCCTTTCTTCCCTTATTTAACCCTGTGTATTAGAAAAGATAAAGGGAAAATGCAGGGTCCACCAAATTATATCTGTGCAGCAAACTCTGTGTTGGGCTCGCCACCATTTCTACCTTTAAATCCCCAGACCCCTAAATATCAACAGTCTCTTCCTTTTTTTTTTCTGTTAGTTCATAAAGAGGTATATCATGTATACATTAATGCATTTATGGGGTAAAATATGCTGATTTCATGCACAATTTGGAATGCTTACATCATACTGGTTAATACATCCCTCACTCAACACTCTCTTCTGCACATTCTTTTCATTAAATGATATCTGGAAACTATTTTCTTAAACCTGATTTAGGCTTTTCCTGAACAACAAATTCATCATGTTGCCAAAGTGATGATTTATTAAAGTGAAATGAAATGCCTTATGCATCACAGCATAGTGGACTTTTGTGCTCCTGTTAATAATATTCTTGTTCTATTTCACCCACAGTCTAATACTTTGCCATATTTATCAAATTAGCTGGAATAATGTATGTAACTAAACAACAATCACACTCCCAGTGTTATTGAAATACATATAACTAATTAGCAGATATCTGTGAAAATGGTAAAATGTTAAATCTGACAAGGAATTATTGTTTCACTTGTTTTTGAGAAAACATCTTTGTGGAATTGAGAAAACACTCAATAAATAATGAGCGCTCAAGCATAAGATGTGGCAACCCTGGATACTAGGCACAGAAAAGACAAAGAGCTAAAAGAACTTCACCCTTGCTTTTATCTGCCTGTATTTTTTTTTCTGTTAATAAGCATTTATTTTATGCACCTTCAAGTTCAGCCTACAAGAACCTATAAATTGTTAATTTACTAAATCATTGTCTCATAAGAATTTTTATACTTTTTCATTAAAACTTTTAGATTGAAGTGAGGCAAACAGAAGATAAACTGAAGAATATTCCTCCAAAATACCTAAAATTATAAATTTTTTTAAGTGCTTAATTACTAGGACATTTATTTTTAGAGGAACAAATAGAAAATTAAGACTGCAAGGGAGGTAGGAGAGCAAGGAGATAGGCTCACTCCTTCCCACACTAACAGCCTTCTAGCTTTCTCCTACTTCTCTTGGAACAATTCCCCATGCATAAGAAAAACAGAGTGGAAGTGCTGTGTATAAAGGTGTTTGAGTACCGTGAAGGTGATCTCCCTGTAAGCATGACCCACATCTTGCCCATGCCCAAAGGGTTTTTCTTCAGGGGTAATTATCTGGTTGCATGGAAAAGAAACATAATCATATAAACTAAGTTAAAAGGAGGGAGTCATTGGAAAATTCCACAAAAAATCTCAATGAACCCCAGAAAAAGAGAGTGAACTAGGAATTGAAAATCAACAGGAATCATACTAGCAGCACACCGTGCCTGTGTCATCTTTTCTTATTGTTGCTTTTTGTATGTGCTTGTCTGCTTTTCTCTAAATGTCTCTATTTTTCTCTGCAGACCCATTTTCCTGTTCAACTTTCTCATGAGCCACCACTAACCATGTCAGCCCTACCTCATTTAAGTGTCCTCAAAAGAATGACCAGAATAGTAGTCCTCCTACCCAAATTCCAAAGAGTAAACTCCTGCTGGATTAGCTGTGGTCAGGGAGTCTAAGTAATTTAGTGTTAATATTGTCCTTCCTAGAAGTATTAAGAAAATATGAACTGGGACAAAAACTTGACCTGGTTTGTACTATAGACTGTAGTAAAAGAACAGAGATTTCATGTTAGCCTGGGCCCCATAAACTCAGCTCCAAGAGAATCAAAACCTTGCCCGACTCCACAAAGAACAGATTAAGATATGTATTGATATTACATGACAAGGTGGGGCTCCCTAGGCCCCTCCCATTCTTCAGGGGGTCTGGAACGGAGACTGTTGAGAAGAGATTCTCAGTGAGTTGGGGGACTGAATAGGCAGGGGCAGCCCAACAATTGAGGGCCTCTCTCTTCCTCTCATGTTCTGCTAGGGCTGGTGGTCAGGGAGCTTTTTCTCCTTGGAGACCATGTGAGCCATAAGGTCCACCACTGTGTTACTATAACCAAACTCATTGTTATACCAGGCAATCACCTCAGAGTGGCCATTGAGGGTAATGCCAGCCTCAGCATCGAAGGTGGAAGAATGGGTGTCACTGTTGAAGTTGGAGGAGATGACCTGGTGCTCAGTGTAGCCCAGGATGCCCTTAAGGGGGCCTGCTTCACCACCACCTTCTTGATAGCATCATATTTGGCAGCCTTCTCCAAATGGCTGGTCAGATCCAGGACAAATTCCTTGGCAGTGGGAAACAAAAGACCATGCCAGTGAACTTCCCATTCAGCTCAGGGATGACCTTGCCCACAACCTTGGCTGCACCACTGGAAGCCAAGATGATGTTTTGGAGAGCCCCACAGTCATCACCCCACGATCATCCCAGAGGGACCATCCACAGTCTTCTGGGTGGCAGTCATGGCATGGCATGTGGTCATGAGTCCTTCCACAATGCAAAAGTTGTCATGGATGACCTTGACCAAGGTGGCTAAGCAATTGATAGTACAGGAGGCATTGCTAAAAATGGTGAGCCTGTTTTCGTACTTCTCGTGGATCAAACCCATCACAAACATGGGGGCATCAGCTTTGTTCCCAGAATACTGACTGATTGAAGTTTTGTCAATTATAGTGACCAAGGAAACTTTTTTCTAGAAACACTCTATCCAATAAACTCTTGATTTTGACATCTTTTAGCATGGGTTAGAATCTTAACCTATATCAATAAGCATTTAGTAAGCAGGGCTTAATTTTGGCTGGCAGAATTACTTTACCCATGGTGCCAATTCCCTCTATTAACTTTGTGAAATGTAATGTAAAAACAAAATGCCAAATAATTAGAAATAAAAATGTCATCATTTTTCACATTCTAATTCTGATGTTAATATTCTTAAGAATTACTTTATCTCTTCTTCTTCCTTCCCTTTTATTCTCTCCTCTTCTCTTCCTTCCCCTTCCTGAATAATTCAGCCCAAAGGCCATCAATGGAACCAAGCAAGGTTGTAATCCATACTGCGGGAAGGAAAGTCACAGCATCCTTACATAGGATTCAGGAACCCAAGAGCAAGGAGTATGGCCTTTGTGTAGAAAAGTGGTCCTAGAGCCAAGAAAATAAAGGAGGGTGGGCATCAATGCACAGGGCATCCTATAGTGTTTCAGAACCCAAGAAGAGTGAGGAGGGTATCCACTCAAAGAAAAGTAGTGAAAATGAACTTGTGTTCAAAGCCTAAATGAGCAGAGGAGAATAGTCCTCAAGTGAAGAGATGCTATAAGATGCCAGACCCCAAACAATGTAAAGAGGACATCTTAGGTTCAAGGAAAAGTAGATGAAACAATGACAAGAGCAATGGTATTTGGAATAATTGCTTGAATATGTAACCAATGTGAAAAATGAATCAAGTAAGTAACTCTATTAAAGATAAAGGTAACCAAGCTTTTTACTGCCTGAGAAAGAAGAAACCTAGAACAAATACTGCAGTGTTTGATTTAAATTGCAGATATTGGAGTCAACTCATGGTGTAAAACCTGTAAATACAGAACCAAGTAAAGATAGATGTAGACAAATATAGTTGGATATTTATGAATAGATACTGCTGGCTACTAGAGTAGACTCTGATTCTGTCTGCTTCCCAAATTTTGCTTTCTAAAAGCTATTCTCCATATGAAGAAACCAGGAATCCCTAAGAAAAGAACTTAATGCATATTGAGGGCAGGCAAATACCAGATGATCTGAGACATCGTCTTTGTTCCACAAAGTAAGGAGTTGCTCAAAGAATGGTAAGGGCAGATTGGAAGAACACAGAACAAAGCCTGAAGAGGTTCCTACTGAACAAATCTGGGACAATTTGAGTATAAATAATAAGTTATCAGATTATAAACCATTGAATAAAATTTTATTACGAGTCTGTAGTGATACAAAACCATAAATGAATAGGGCAGTACCTGTGCCTCAAAGGAGTAGGGTGCTGGCCCCATATACCAGAGGTGGTGGGTTCAAACACGGCCCTCGCCAAAAACTACAAAACAAAAAAAAAGAAAGAAAGAAAAAGAAAACCATAAATGAATATATTGAAATTTTGATGAGTATCAGAACTTTACAAAGTCTCCAAAAGAATTTCTTCACAAAAGATTTAGTAATTACAAAGGGCAAAAGAATAAATTTATAAAAGAGTGAAAAAGTCCATAAGATCCTACCTTAAGCTAGTAATCAAAATAAATATCCCTCATCATGAGATAAATAAAATATATGCTCCACTTAATGGGATAAAAAGAATATATAACATTACTTTTGCAATATATCCTTGCCAAAAAATGCATAATCTAAATGTAATACAAATGGCTTCCAATCTTCAAATGCAACAAAGTCATGAAAATTAGGAAAAGTCTGAGAAAGTATTCTAGAATTTTAACAAATTAAAGTGTCACAAATAATTAAACCTAAGTGTCTTTTGGTTATAGGGCAGTGCCTGTGACTCAAAGGAATAGGGTGCTGGCCCCATATATGGAAGGTGGCAGGTTCAAAGACACTGTTAGGAGAACAATTAAAATTTGAATGGGAAATTAAATGTCAGTAATAAGTAAATGCTAATTTCCTGATTTTGATCATTGTTTTTTGGTTGTATAGAAAGAATCTACTGGGGAAAAAAACTGAGTATTGTTGAGATCCAGTATCGCATAGGTCTAGGAAGCAGGAAATTAGAGGCAAGCAACGGAAACAAAGTACACATAAATAGGGTCATGAAGACTTTGCAAAGTGTTAATTTTAAACAACTAAATACAGAAATTGAACATTCCATGCAGTTAATAAAAGAAAGCATTTATTAAGCTTTTAAATACAAAGCATTGCATTATATTTAACATATATTCTCCTAGCATAAAAAGAGAAAGAAAGACATATAATTTTCTTCATTTCCAACATTAAAAACTCAGTCATACAATGGTTGCTTATCTAAGATTATATCATTTATAAATATTAAGGCCACTGATTTATTAGTTAACATTTAACTATGTCCCTAGGAGCCTAGCATTTTGCAAATTTTTGTATTATGAGTACTCCCATCAAGGCCAATTTCAAACTGCCAACAAGTATGATGTCTCTGAACACAGAGCTAGAGAGAAATTTTGACAAACTTCTCCTGTAAGCAAACTAGTTTTAAGACAGCACTGATTAAAACAAGTTCGGAAAGCAAACACATTAACTCCACAGCCTACTATGGTATAATACCTGAATTTAGGGCTTGACATAAAGAGAAATAAATTATTTCAATGTAAAGCAGGGACATATTAAAAAAAATTTGAAGTTGGTATCATCTGAAGAAAACACAAAAAACGAATCAAAAGAAAATCAGAATGCTTAGCTAGAGATTTTCCCAATTATTAGTGAAAAAATAAAAAATTAATACATATTAAAAATAACATTATGTATGATATCTTACACAAAAATATATACATTAAATATTTCATTACATATATGTGTATGTGAAATTTAATGTGTACATACACATTTTATATATGCATGTGTATATATACATATATAATCTCAAAAGTCATATTTCTGAACATTGAAGTCACAAATCATCAAAATCCCTAAAGTCTAAAATCTTGAAAGTCAAAATCTCAAAGGATCAAAATTCTAAAAATTTAATCCTGGAAAAAATGATTTAAAAAATATTTTAAAACATTTATTTAAAGTCAGGCACAGTAAGTCAAACATCTTGTATCTTCACTTCTATGAGGGAGCTAAAAAAGTTGATCTCATGGAGAGGGAGCATAATGATGGTTACCAGAAGCTGGGAAGGGGCAGAGGGCGATGGAGGAGATGAATAGAGGTTAATTAATGGATACAAACAGACAGTTGATAGAAGGAGTAATTTCTAGGGCTTGATGTGCAGTAGTGGGACTGTAGTCACCTAAGGTAAGGTGACCATAGTTAACTATAATTTATTTTATTTGCACTAGACTGTTTATCACAGGTCAATTTATAATTCCAAAAATGTAGAAACAACTTAATTGCTCACCAACTCAGGAATGGATTAACAAACTGTGGTATATGGGATACGATTCAGCCACTAAAAAAGATGGAGACTATATCTCTTATATTAACCTGGGTGGAGGTGGAACACATTCTTCTTAGTAAAGCATCACAAGAATGAAGAAGCATGAATCCAATGTGTTCAATTCTAATATGAAGGCAGTAGATGAGCTAATACAAGGAGGGAATGGGGGAATGAGGGAATATGGAGAGGGGCGGAGAGGGTATTATGGGGTGTTATGTGTATGGCACTTCTCTTGGGGAGTGACTCAATTATAAGAGGGACTTCATCTAACAAATGCAACCTGATTCTTTGTACCCTCAATGAATCACAATTAAAAATTAACAATTTATTTTATATTTCAAAATGGCTAGAAGAGATTTAAAATGTTCCCAGCATAAAGAAATGATACATTTTTGAGGTGATTGATATGTTGAATACATTGGTTTGGTCATTAAACATTGTATGTATGAATACCGGAAATATCCCATAAATATGCACTATTATTATGTATCAATAAAAAAACAAAATAAAGTAGATCATACATCTTTAAAAAAGACATCTAGTTATATATCTAAAAAGGAATTTACTTGAGAAACAGACAAAACACAAGAGAATATAGGCCAATTACACAAAAAAAATAGTCAATACTAGCATACATGTATTTGCAAGCATAAACATTTAGGTATACTAACAACAATCATGAATGTAACAGTAATAAGCAGATGAAACATACTCATACAGAAATAAGTTAAAAATTAAGACGGATAAATGCATATCACTGTGGTTGGTGATTGTGTGCACACAGCTTTACAACTGCAGTTATCTGAAATACTACAAAAGACCACCTAAGTCTTTAGAGGAGATTGCTCAAAAACTGTGATTAGTCGCCTAGCATAGGGAGTTTCCCAAGGAGTCAAAATTTCAAGAAATTTCACCTTTCATACACACAGATATACATCTCTTCATTTATTGAGAAATTTTCAACATTTTTACATACAAGGACAAGGGTTACACACAAAGTCACTGTTGTGATAATTTACTTTCTTTCAGTCAAATTTGCAAAAAATGTGTAAAACAAATTAGAATTCTCTAAAAGTCTATACACAATTGATAACACCTCTACTGAGAATGACACAAAGATGGAATGTATACCATAGCAAATTGGTGCTCTGTGTGAAGGGGCAGAAGTAATACACAACAGAATAATTTGACAGGGAAGAGGTTTTTTTTTAAATTTCAAAATACTATGGGGACGCACATGTTGTGCTTACATGGATTTTTGAGCAGTTTGAGTCAAAGTTATAAGTGTGCTATTCTCCAAAATAACATGCATTGTACCATTTACCCCCCCACCTACTTGGTTTCCAGAGAGTTTAACTACCATATGTGCACATGAGGATTGATTGATTAGTACCAATTTAATAGTGAGTACAGTAGGGTTTGTTTTTCCATTCTTGCAATACTTCACTTAGAAGAATAGTCTCCAGTTCTAGTCAGGTTGTTACAAAAGCTATTGGCTCTCCATTTTTTTAATGACTGAGTAGTAATGGCATACATATCTCACATTTTATTAATCCATTCATGTATTGATGGGCACTTGAGTTGATTCCACATCTCTTCAATTGTGAACTGTATTGCAATAAACATTTGAGCACAGGTACATTTTGATTAAAAGGACTTTTTTTTTCTTTGAGTAAATGCAGTAGTGAGGTAGCTGCATCAAATGGTAGGTCTACTTTTAGTTCTTTATGGTATCTCTCCATACCACTCTCCACAGAAGTTGTACTAGTTTTCTGTCCCACCAGCCACGTATGAGTGTTCCTTTCTCTCCGCATCCAGACAGCATCTGTTGTTTGGGGACTTTTATCATGCTATTCTCACTGGAGTTAGGTGGTGGCTCGTTGCAGTTGTGATTTTTATTTCCAGGGAGGGTTTTTGTATTTTTCATCCATGATTTCACTTCTGTGATCTTCATAACACTTGCTGCTTTGAGAGTGGTTGTGGTCTACAAATTTTGCAAGTTTGTGCCATCTATTAGAAAGTCTGGTGTTGCTCAGCCATTGCAATTAAGCTATTACATTTTCTGCATTACTACTAATAATTAGTTTTTAAACTTTTATCTTTCATCATTAAGTAGGCCTGCACACTTAACTTTCACAGCCTTTTTGTGAAGAATGAATTTCACAGATCTTTTCCACTGTACTATAAGGAATACAGTAAAAAGACATAATATTCATCTTCCCCCATACCAAATCTGTAGTGGTCAGGGTTTTCCAGAGAGACAGAAAACAGATATATGAGGAGGGAGTTACTGGGGGAATTGGCTCTTGGGATAATAGACGCTAAGAAGTCCACTGACAGGCTGTCTGCAAGCTAGAGACCCTGTGATGGCAGTTGCATGGCCAGTCCAAGTCCAAAGGTCCCAAAATTGGGGAAGCGAATGGTGTCTAACTCGGAAAGCCTCATGACACAGAAGGCCACTTGTGCTTAAGTCCTGGAGTTTAAAGGCCAGAGACCTTGGAGTTCTGACATCAAACACAGAAGAAAAGTCTGTGTCAGCTCTCTGAGAAAGACCAATAAACCTTCTGTATTTGCTCATTTGGCTCCTAGACCATTGAATGGTGCCAACATTGAGGGAAGATGTTTCCCACCCCTAGTCCATTCAGACTCATACACTAAGCTCCTCTGAAAACACCCTCACACATACACCCAAAATAATGCTTTGCCAGATTTTTAGGAAATCCTTAATCTACTCAAACTGACACCTAAAATTAAATCCAGAAACCCACCCCTTGTAAACTTGGCACCTATACACATCTCCTTAAACCACACTTAATTTCCAGTAAGGAAATTAAATACTTTCCACATTTAATTTCTAGTAAGAAGGCACTAGTTCCACCTATCATAATGCAACTAATACGCATACAACTTTTTTTTTTTTTGAGACAAAGTCTCAAGCTGTCACCCTGGGTAGAGTGCCATGGTGTCATAGCTCACAGCCACCTCCAACTCTTGGGCTCAAGTGATCCTCTTGCCTCTGTATTTCTATTTTTTTAGTAGAGACAGGGATCTTGCTCTTGCACCGGTTGGTCTCGAACAAGTGAGTTCAGGTTATCCACCTACATCAGCCTCCCAGAATGCTAGGATTACAGACGTGAAGCACTGCACTCAGCACTTGCATACAACTTAAAATTCACTGATCTTTTCTCCAGTATTTGGCTTTCAGAATTTCAACATTGTTATATTTTGGGATCGTAATATTATAATTTTAGACATTAGGGATATGGATATTGATCATTAGAGATTTCAATCTTCAGGAATATGGAGTTTGAGATTGTGTCTCAAGCATTGGCATACATATATTATATTTGTTGTTATGTTTTATGAGAAACATAAGAGATTGGTTAATTGACATTATATAGATAAAGAGCTACTGAGACAGAAGTGGATAGAGAAAAAACTGAGACTAGTGCATTGCATGTTATATGTTTTATTCTACCTTAGGGATAATATTACACATTATAAATATATTAATATAATAGGTATATGAGATTGTGTGACATACCTCCCAACCAAACTGTGCTTGTTTATGCAACACCTTGGCTGGGACTATTCTGCATGTTTCCGTGAGGCTGTGTTTGAATGAGATTTGCATTTAAATTGGAATATCCAAGTTGGGAATAATCACTCTGGGAAACTATCTCTGTCTAGTTAAGCTTTTCCTTCAGAGTCAAAGTATAACTAACTCAACAATACTTTAAGCTCTGGGACTTTTACTTTTTTGACAACCATTTAACTCACACTGATATCTTTCACTCATACTCATCATACCTTCCAAATCAGGGAATATAATTTAATTTGTTTTGTTCTGGGTATGTTTCTTTGTTGTTTGTTTTTCAGAATCACAGCCATTGCAGCTTGGCATCTATGGCTCAGTGGTTATAGTGCCAACCACACAGAGGCTGTTGGGTTCAAACCCAGTAGGGCCTGCTAAACAACAATGACAACAACAATAAAAAAAAAAAATAGCCAGGCATTGTGGCAGACACCTGTAGTCCCAGCTACTCGGGAAGCTGAAGCAAGAGAATCACGTAAGCCCAAGAGTTGGAGGTTGCTGTGAGGTGTGACAACACAGCACTCTACCGAGGGCAACATGATAAGACTCTGTCTCAAAAAAAAAAAAAAAGAAGAATCACAGCCAAGGGAAAGTTAGAAAAATAATACAAATCATTAATTAATCAGACTCTTGCTTAAAAATCACACTCATATTTGTGGTCAAAGAAGCAGTCATGAATTGACTAAGTCAAGCTTTCAGATAGTCCAAGTTGCTGTCAAAGGCAAGTTGCTTGCCTATCTGAATTGTTCTCAAGGCTGTACCACCTATTGCAATACTATAAATTCATCTCAATCATCTCTGGGCCCCTGTCTGTGCTATTCTTAGTTGGTTACCTTTTATTTCTGTTTCTGCCTAACAATCTTAGTTCCCTATGCTACTTGCCCCTCTGCTTTCCCGAAAAGTGGCAATTATGGACTTGTCCTCTTAATTCTCAAGATTTAAAGTAGATTATGACACAATTTAGTTAATAAATGAGGAAATTGAGGCTCAGGTAAAATAAAAAAATCTACCTGAGGTCAGAACCAATAGAGATAATGCTGTAGTCATCTTCGGATATATATAGATATAGATAGATGATAGATGGATAGATAGATAGATAACTATCTTACAATTACTCGTCTTTTTTAATGAATGTGTTGGTGTTCATAGTACTATTAATAGGATATTCCATTAAAAAACAGAATCAATTAAGAAAACATTCCTGATTCTGTATGTCTTACTTAGTAGACTATATCACACAATTTTAGATACATACAAAATAGATTTAGAACTTTGAGATTAATGAAGGAAGAAAATATTCCAGATCTAGCAAAATTATTAAAATGTAGCTATTTTCTTACTTTCATTTTTAGTACATTCTTTACACCTCATGTGCATAAGGATGAAAAAAGCTGAGAACAAATATTTTTTTAAAAAGTTATCTAAAACAAGAGAGAAAAATAATAGAATGAAAACACAAGGTTGGAAAAGATAGAGTCCCTGTGAAATTACTCTCCACAGTAGCAAATCTTCCACACAAGAGCAATGAAGAGTTGAAATAAATGGCTGCCCATGATCCATTCATCTAGTACCTTCTTTCTTGATTCAATTTAACAACATCAATATTATCAAATAAATGTAAAATGCATTTTCATACTTTGTTGTTTTGTGTATGAATTCATTTAATCACTATTACAATTGAGTGAGGTATTATTTTCCTTATTTTATGAAATAGACAATAAAAATCAGAGAGATTAAATAACTTTTTTATACTATTAAGTGAGAAAGTCAAAGAGCAAGAACTGGAGTCTGGAGCCACAGGAAATCAAACCAGTACGTGCACACCATGTCTTTTTCATTTGGTGTCCTATAAACCAACCAGTATTTGGGGAGATGAAGAGAGAAGCACTATGGTCTTGTAAAAAAGTTTATACCAATCTCAATAACACAACCTCAAGACAATGTCTCACTCTAGGAACAAAGTTTAGAATTAAAAGAAATCCTAACTGACTTAAGATCTTTACTTGCATTTTTCTAGTACAATGAAGGGGAATTGCAAACCGTAATAATACTTACTTAAAATATCTTTTTTGCTTGTAATTAATTTTCATTTTATACTAGGATTGCCCCTATGCTTCAAAACTCCCGAAGTCTTTGTAATAGTTACCTTTAGCCCTATACCACATACCCCTTCTCCTCCTTTCTCTTCACTTTTCTTTATTGTTTTCAATTTTCGAGCTATGAAAAACTTTGCATAAATTTTCTTATTTAGCCGTAATGATAATATGGGAAGATAATTATTAGACTCCTAGAGGTCAGTTTGCCCAAGGCTTTACATCTAGAAAATGTCTGATGTATCTAATTTCAAAGCCATATTCTTTCCAGTATACCACACTACCAGTTTTATACATCAAAAATTCTAAAAGCTAGTATAGAAAAACCTGATGTTTTAAATTCTCAGACATTTTCCCCTCTGAATGGTTAACGGCTTCATCTCATACATATAAGAGAATAGTGTCCTATAACTGAAACAGAAGTAAAAGGTCTCCCATTAGAATAACCACAAGATACTGGTTCACATCATAAGCGTCACTCACATTCACACTGATGTTTTATATGAACTGAACGTGATGAAATGCATACAACGGACAGAAATCTCACACTCGGCACGTAAAAGTGACTGTGGCTCCCAAGGTTAATGTTAAAGTCACTAATGAGACATGAGGCTGAAGCTCCTTCAGGAAAAAGAAATCGAGTAGCATTTATTTTTCTACCACTTGATAACACTCAGAAGCCCTTTCCAACTTATTTTCTTATAGGATATTTAAAAAAAAAATTTTTTTTAAAGGACATTGTACCAAAAGACAATGATTTCCCCATTTAATTATCCATCGAGGGAACCCCAGTTGTGCTTGTTATCATGGTTGTCCTGGTCTAAATTAAACATAATGGCTCAGGGAAATAGATGATTCTTAAAGCTCTGAAGATTGCACATAATGGAGCCCAAACGAGGTTGCATTATTAGTAATCATCCTGGAACTAATAACAGCGGTTATTGGGCCTATAATCTCCTCAGAATTAACAGCCAACTCCTTTTTTATCAATTTTCAGCATTTTATCATTACCAATAAAAGGTAGTTAAGATGATAATGTGCCACTCTGACTCAGGCAATGGGCAGTAAAGGGGTCTACGTCAAAGAGCTGGCGCAGCAGTCCCGACACAGCCCGTAGTCAATCTTGTGTCCTTCTCCTGCAGCAGCTACTCAGAAAAACATTGGAAGTGACAGAAAAGTGAGCATTCAAGTTAAATACTTTTATTTGTGGGTTTGTTTCTTGACTCCCTTCCTGTGGGCTCTGCAGAAAGTCCTTTCCCACTCAAATAACGATTTTTTGCTTCTTTGAGAATTTATAATAATAACCAGGAATTTCGGAACAAAGGAATTCATTACAGCACACACAGAGAAGATAAAAACGGTTTAAGGGAATGAAATCTATAACAACCACTCAAAATAAGCAAGGCCTGGGTGGGCAATGTGTGGAGCAGAAAAAGTGACAGGGAAATACAATTGAAATCAATAAAAATTTGTTGAATTCTACCGTTTTGCAGGCATTATGCTGTACTTCACTGATGATAGATATACGGTAGGCACAGGCCCTTCCCTCTGGGAGCTTACATTGGTTGGCAAAGATAAACACGTGAGATAAATACTTATAAAATACAATAAATCAAAACAATGCAGGACTTCATGGAACACGCAGCAAGGCAGTCTAAGCAAATCAAAAAGCAGATAGTATAGAGGAGCACAACAAAAATAAATGAATCTATTAGAATTTATAGCAAGACCAATAAAGCTTAGAAATCACCAAAATAACTAGAAATTCAATAACCTACACAAGAGGCATTTAATTTTCTACCACAGTTATAACAACGAAGACTACCATTTTCTTATCTCCTACTATGTCCTACTAAGGGCTTTATATGAAATGTTTTCTTTCAGTCTATATGACAGCCTGATTGTGTATCAACATCCCGTGTTTACAATATAAACGGAAATTTAAATAACTTTCCCAAGGTCACATAGCTTCTTACCAGGAGTTGAGTTTAAATCAGACTCTATAGTCTATTCTCTTGACCAGTATACACATACTATATTTCAGTGCCCAAAACTAAACAGACAATAACAGCTATTCAACAGACAATAAGATCTGATTCAACTCCCCAAAAGGATATAGGGGACTGGAGTGACAGCTAGACAACAGGGGAGATGCAGAGATATGTGGGCCTAAGAGTGCTCGAACTCCTTAATATTATAGCAACACACCAGACCTGATCAAATTTAACTGACTTGGCTTACTTTGTATAGGTTACAAAGAGATAATTGTAAACAAATATAACAGATTGACCCAGCACCTTTAAGTATGCAGAATATTAGTCCCTCAAAATTTGGGTTTTGAATGATTTTTATTTAAATAAACGACACCTACTGCAAACACATTTAAGACAGTTTAAACAAAGAGGATAATAATAGGAAAATCACTTATTATTAGGGCAAAACAAAAACAATACTTAGGAGACAAAAGTGATACTTTCTGATCAAGGAGGGCTACAAGAAGTGAAAGAGTAGGACTTCTTTTTGAGATTTGTAGAAACAAAAGCAAAAAGAGATACACAATGTGATGTGTAGTTCTCTTTTTCTACTACAGGGGTGATCCATTTAATAAATCAGAAGAAATAAAGATGTTCTTCAGCCTCTGAGTTAAGAGGAATTTCTTCTGGAGTCTTCATACAAGGGCACTTGGGCTTCTTCCACACTTAGCAATTATGAATTGGGCTGCAATAAACATTCTGATATAATAATAAGATAATAAGATATCCTTATTATGATGTGATTTTTGGTCTTCTGGATATATACCTAAAAAAGGAATTTAAAATCTTTTTTAATTTAAATTTAACTTAAAGGATCATGACTCTTGGAAAACATTAAACATGGTAGAAATAATTAAATTATGCAATTATTTCAGTTTATTGCAGTTTTGGGGGTCAAGTGTAATATTAATATTTAAGTGGAACTAAATGACTAGTGAATGACAAATAGAACGGATGTACCTGTGGAATTTGGTGTACCCTGCTTGGGCCTTTGTCTGCCCAAGGATGTGTACTATCAACTATTCTTAGAGCAAAATTCTTAAATGAGAAAATGAGTACTCCTCCCAAGATAGTTTTAGGGATTAAATTAGATTATTTTTTCTATTCAAAAAGTATCCATTGAGCTCATTACTTTGAAAGACACTATGTCAGGCCCAAGGTATCCAGAAATAAGTAAGATATTGGAACTTAGGGGAGACACCAAGATGGACACGAGACATGATGTTCAAGCAATTTGGTTTTTAAACTAATAAGACGTGTAATAAAGGTATTCAGCAACCAACATTTTTGTGCATGCACTGTGTGCCAGATACGGTTTGCTATGTGTGAAAGAGGAAGATGTAACTAATGTAAAAGGATGAGTGTTGACTGGTGTTCGTCGGGCACACCTCACTGAGCGTGTGCAGAGGACGCCCCGCCATCATGAAGGGGTTTTCTTCTTCTATGTCCAAATACATCAGTCTGAAAATTATAGATTATTAATGGTATAAGAGAAAATTATTTTATCATTTGTTTTCTCAAAACATATTTCTTTTTTTTTTTTTCAAAACATATTTCTTTAAGGTGATGTTTTAAAAATTAGCAAAGCCTTGTTGGGCCGGGTATGGTGGTTCAAGCCTATAATCCTCGCATTTTGGAAGGCTAAGGTGTGAGGGTAGGTTGAGGCCTGAAGTTGAGAGTGGTGTAGGCAATCGCGAGACCCCTCACTCTACAAAAAATTTTAAAAATTAGCTGAGTAAAGTGGTGTGTGCCTGTTGTCCCAGCTTCTCAGGAGGATTGTTTGAGCCCAGGTTTTTGAGATTGCAGTGAGCTATGATGATATCACGGCACTCAAGGCCTACACATAGAATGATACTCTGTCTCAAAAAAAAAAAAAAAAAAAAGGAAAAAGTATTCCTCAATAATGATGATCTATAGTATGCTTTTTTTGTTTTGATCACTTTTAGATAAAAGTGTAATCATTTAAAGAGACAAATCAGACACTAACTATACTTCTAGATGATGATATAATAAAGTTCAATTAAATTAGTGTCTAAGTTTTTTTGTTTTAAGGAATAACTCAATTTAAAAATTGTGTATTCGTGTAGCAATGTATCCCTTTGTGGTGTTATACTTATTTAATGGGTAAAAGTGCTGATTTTTGGAATTAAACTAATATGGTTTGTATATTAATTTTTGTACCTACCTATCACTTTATTTTCTCACCAATAAACTCAGATGATAGTAGTATTAAACTTGCATGATTCTGGTGAGAATTAATGTATAAAAAAATCCTTAACTTAGTTCCTAAAATAGCATAAAACAATAAATTTCTAATGTTAGCATTTAAAATACATATAACTTGCCCCTAATAGCCAAAGAATAAGTATTAAGTCCTAGTTTTGTTTGGTTACTGTATGGCACTATTGCGATATATTTTGGGAATATCGAATATGAAACATAATTTTGCCCTCAGGGTTTTAACAGAGTTAAATGGTTAATATTGTGGAATTTGACATCAGACAGACCTAGGATGCAATCCTGGTTCCTTCACATAATAAGCAAGTGATTTAACCTTTCAAAATATCCCTGTCTTCATCTGTAAAATAGTGAAAACTCTTCATCAATTAAAAACCTTCTACACAAGAAATGTCAAATATTTTAACTATTTGAGTTGAGGTCTGAGAAGGGATCACATATAGAGTCAGGCAATATATGAAAATAAGAAGATGTTTAGTACAACGGATGCTTTTCTATTTTGTAGTTAACAACTTAGGTTGACTTATAAAAAACTCAGAAAATTAAAAATTTACCAAGCAAAAGCTTAAATCATCTATAACCTTGCTGCTCAGAAACGGCATTGAAGTGTCTTCTCTTTATGCCTTTGCTTTTTACAGATTTTGTATTTTTAGTTGTGTGATTTTCCAAAATCATAAATATACTTACATTGACCTTTCCCAAAGCGTATTATTAAGGATTTTACTTTGGAAAGATGTTCATGAGGTTCCTTAAATAATTTAGAAAAATTAATAAATCTGATAATGTTCAAATAAGTTTGGAAAACACTGGAGCAACCAAGTCAAACAAGTTCCTATAAAGACTTCAAAACAGTTTTAGTTCTCCAAAGGGGGACTACAACATAGAGAATTTTTCAAACGTAAATGGCTTTTTTTTAAAAAAAAGAAAGTACATATTAAAATCATTTTAGACCAGTATTTTATGAAACATCATCTTAGAAACTTTGTCGTAGTTATTTTATGTGCTTTTTGTCAGTTACCATTTTATCTTGAGTATTTTATTACTTTATTTAAAAATGAAAACATTATATTTGATGCATATGTAGTATTTACCCTGTTTTAATCGCAGGGTAAAATTTTCACATTAGAGTAAGTACTACCGGTATCGAAAACTTCAAATTAAGAAAAGGCCAAGGCTAACGTGGCCTAACAAAGCTTTGTGTGGCTTCAAATGAAGTGGGTGTATATGTGACATGCTAAGAGCAAAGTACTGTTCAAAAAAAAGAAAGATGTCAGGGGAAGCCATTTTTACGTTCCCCTGGGAGGAATTGCTTCTAATAATTTCATGGCTGCCTGTCAACCTGAGGCAGATGCTCTGTTCCTTCCTATATGAATGATAGACCAACTGCTACATGCCTTTTTCCTTTGTTCAAGATCATTTTGAAAGGATCAGGTTTAAACAAAATTATTTCAACTAGGAAGTTTGCAAGGAAGAGGTTAGGAAAATGTATTCAGGCAGGCATTTTAATCAAAGAAGTATTTGTTGGAAATGTGGTCAAAAACATACTTGGCCAAGTCATACAAATAGTAACTTTTTTTCCTTTGAGCTCTAGCCCAAGGCTGCAGAAATGAGTTATGAATGTAAATAAATACAAATCAATAGGAGTTCTGTTTTTATTATTTCACTGGGAATTTCTGTACAATTTGAGAGCAACTTGCTGCAAGTTCAGCAAATGATTAAGTTTAACCTTGATCCTGAGCCAGCAAGATTGGCTTACTATCTATCAGCAAGGGATGTAAATTTACTTGGACACATTTTAATTGGCACTTATGCAACATGTACACACAGATGCTGAATTCATTGAGAAATCCTGAGTGCCATCTGTTTAACTAGCTTTGCCCTCTACTAACGTACATGATAAAATGAGACCGGATCCCCTTGGCTTGCTCATGTATTTATCTTATACTGTACACTGGGAATGACCACTTTATTAATGCAATAGCCTGTCAGATATTAATGCCCTAATGAGCTAAAAATATACTTTATCTTTCCCCTTGTATGGGCAGTTGTTTTCCCTCCTAATCTTTCCCTTCGTAAAAACATCATCTTCATGAAGTGTCTATTTCTAATATTGAATAGGTTTTTTAGTTTAATATAATTACTGAGTGAAACAGGTGAAATTTCTACATATGTAGAATTAAAATATTTCATTAAATACAAATTTATTTTTAGTAATAGATTTATTGTTTCTAAGTTAAAAATGATGTTTAAAATAATTCATGAAATTTTCATCTTCCAATGAAGGTTGACTTACCAATGAAATAATATTATAAAAGTGGTCTGTCCTGTCTTCTACATATAATCAAAATTTAAGTCTGGGCCCAGTTTTGAATGAAAGAGTCATTCCTTGCAAGACTTAGGCCTGGGAATAACAATAACCCATCCTTATCTGTATATACAAAGACTTTGAAGGAAGGCCTTAAATTATCATATGAGTATTAATGGAGAAGTGTTCCTCTTTTACTAAGCAGCACCTTAATTTTTTAAAAAAATATGTAAACAACAATGAAACCACAGGTGTAAAATGCACATTTGAAGAAAATATCTAAAGTGTACATTGGTTCATCGGTGAGGTGCTATGATTTGAATCAAAATTATAACTATACTTTCCTAATACATCAAGTCTTTGACTTAAAATTATCAAACACTAACCATTAAATTATTTTTGTACCTTTTCCTCTTAAACTAAATATTCGGTGTTAACAGAGCTGTCACTTTTGAAAGCAATCAGGATGACAGAATGAACCATTTATTTTATCAGTAGAAGCCTTATGTCTCTGTGACAGGTGGAGATTATGATGACATTGATGTCAGCCCAAATTCATGAGCTTGAGAATGAAATTCCTAAACTTGAAACGCTTTCAAAACTGAAAGTAAACTAACAGATAATAGTATCAAACTTAAATGACTGTTACAGGAATGGGTTCATTTAATTTCCTCATGTGGTTAATTATTAATGCAATGATATTACTTGCTAAATTAACATAATTCTCTTCTAAATGCTGGCTTTCTGGAGCTGATCCAAGGGGGGAAAGGATGAAATCAACAGCTCCTCCCCGGTGAACCACCAAGGTCAAATCATAGGGGCTGTCAAGAATTTTCCATTAATGTCCTCCTTAGAGCTACTTCAGAAACAATCTCAATTTCATCTCAAAATGTTTTTGTAATTTTTTTTTAAAGTAAAAGCTCTTCGTTATCTTTAGAATCTGTTCAGGTTGACAGAGGGTAATGATAACCTAATTGAAAGTCAGTGGGCTTTCTTAAGTTATTTGGGTTATTATAACATTAAACCAATTAGTTAACCTTGCTGAATTCAGTCTATCTGTACTTTGAAGTCTGGGACTATTAAGATCTCTAAATTCCTTTTAACTAAAACATCCTATGATTCACAATAATAAACATAAAAATAAGATCATAGACTGCAGATTAAGTTGCTCACCCCTTTTCTCTCTCACATCTTTGAAGTATAGAACTTTAGGACTTATGAACAAATCCTTCTTGGTTGAATTAAACTGAAAATCTATATATAATTTTCTTTTGCTTTTAAATTGAAGCACAGTTATCTATGGAAAAATCCACCTCCAAAATAGTCAGCTTCTATTTGCAGCCCTCCTCCTAACTAAACCTTTTAACATATAATCATATCTCTTACATTTCCACCCTGTAAAACTTACTTCAGACAGCCAGACTTGAGGCCTAAGGTAAGAGGTGGGAAACCGAGTTTCGGGTGGGAAATGCAGTAAGGACTGGAGAAGGTGGGGTGGAAAGGGTGGTGGAAGGTTGAAGGGCTCCTGTGTTACATTATATGTATATGGCATCAAGAGTGACAGAATCAAAGATGAAGACTTGATTTTTCAAAGAACACCACATAATAATGTCACATGTCACTTCTGCCACCACTTGCCAGGGCCCAGGACGGGCCGGGTCTTGGGCCCAGCTTAACCAGGTTCTGGATGTGGACCACTAAGTTACCTTGCTCAGGTACAGTTTCTCTTAGGTGCCTGAGGGCTATCTACTTTAGCTGGAGAGAGGGAGAGAGTATTTTAGAGTAAAGCAGTCTTCTTAGAAAGATAGATCTTAGTCTTTAGCAGAGTTTAGTGATCTTCAGCGATCTTCAGGGCCGTGCTGGTGTTCTGCAGGCAGGAGAGGAGACAGAGTCAGAGTTAACGGGTCCGTGATACAATGCGCATGCTCCTTGACTGCTTCTCCTCCAGCCTAATATAAGGCTGATCTTGTGCCTCTCAACACCACAGGTGTAGAGACTGCCAATTCACCACCACTCTCATCTTGCGAGCTCTCGTGCTTGTTAGGAGAGCCGAATCCCTCTCCACGCCCTTTCCACCAAGGTGTTCCATTATTGAGCTATACAGGTATTTCTTATATCTCTCATTCCTCATCATAGGAATAACGGGATATATATATATATATATATATATATATATATATATATATATATATATATATATATATATGGGATGCAACATAATAAGAACTCAATTATTTGTTTACTGAACAAAATAAAAGATGAAAAAATAAAAAAGAAGGAGATCAAAATGGTGTGGGGTCTGACGCTGCAAAGAAAATAATGTTTTATCTTGTTTTCTGTTAAAATCTGGTTACGAGCATGTATTATCAAACCAGATAAAGAAGTGTACGTAGTTAGGCTGAAAGTTATAGTGGCTTCAAATCATATTTCAACTTTGATTACAATATGAGAGATTAAGATTTTAATTAAGAATTTGTTTTTAACAGTAAAGACGACAAAAATAGCACTTATATTCCTTAAGTGGGTGGCAGTGTTCATGGATTGACACATTAAACGCAGCTTCTAAGATCAGACCTGTGCCTTTTCTGTGCGTCCAGTAGTTTGTTTCACAGCCGTTAACGTGCCAGAAAACATGACTAGAAATTCATTTATTAATTTAATGTTTCTCATTTTTTTACTTTTTTAAACGACCATTTTGCTACCAACCCTGAAGTTATTCAACCATATAAAGCTGGCTAGGATATTTTAATTGCTGTTCTAGACTTATATAGCCATCTCGTCTCCCTGTTGGAAATGTGGCACTATATTTTGCTCAGTTATAATTTAGATCAATTAATTATGGTTGTAGGAACTGTCATTTATTTATAGTGTTTGGGGATAAAATACATGCTTGTCTCCTGTGTCACGTTTCTGTGGTATGGGGCTTTCTTTATCTTCTCCTTCCGTACTTAATTACCTTCAACACATGCCTGTGATCCTCTCTAATCCGGGAATGTTGTATAATTACTGGATGTGCTTTTTTGTGTACTAGTCATGATCGTTTAAAATGCCTTCTCAAAAAGGCTTCTTTTGTTTCTAAATATAAATATTGTCACTTTCAATATTTAATTGATTAAAAAGCATAAATAGTTTTATTTGTAGACAATAAAATTATCAATCTTTTGTTTCTAAATAGACATTTTATCATTTTCAATATTTAATTGATTAAACAGCACAGTTTCTAAACAGAAATAATGTAATTTTCGATATTTAACTGGTTAAGTGGCATACATAGTGATATGATTAAAGACAATAAAATTATTAATCCTTAAATGTTACACTTTCAATTATAAAAATTAAACATGACCAATTTTCCTTCATACATATGTATGCAATGTTGGTCTTTCATTTTTTTGAAAATTAAAGAGTATAATGTTATGCATGACTCAAGTCAAGTTTTTCTCTAGTTCTGACCTTGAGAACAAAAGGAAAAATTAATTTAAGAAATTATATGAAAAGGTGTGATTTAAAAAGTCTGCTACATCAGTGGTTTAGTGACATGATTGCATTAAATATGTATTATATGTTCAGATAAACTAAACTTTGGCAGCAGTGAAGTCAAAACAACCAAAAAAAACTAAATAAAATATAATTGAATAGAGGCGTAACAATGTGTTTTTAATTTTATTATTTCCTGGCTTTTAGTATTTAGGTCAAGGAGGCATTCTATGCTTGCTGTTTTTTAAAACTAATAAATAATCCCTTATATGACTCAACTTTTTGCTCATTAAGATAGTAGGATTGCTCCAGGATGTTCTTCATCGCTGTTAGAGCATAGGTCATTGTCAATTAAAAATTATCATGCATTTAAAGTGGACCTTTTATTTACTTACCTAGAGATATCTGGTAAAAGAGTCAGGAAAGCCTATTTGGAGCTAAAAAAAATGTTTTAGAATTTCTTGAGCAGGAAAATGTGATCATGCATGATTATTGATAAGCTAAATCTTCCCGTTTTAAAAATAAATATGAATTTCCATTACACAGATTGTTAATAAAACTGAGCTCTTGGAGCTCAAACACATATTATTAAGGCTAGAAACACAAGATTAAGTTTTACTTTCGAAAACCTAAAATTTTACAATGTGAAGAAAATATTTATTTTGTTAAACAAAAGGAAGTTACAACATTGATTTCAGGAATCAAACTTTAATGAATATCTCAAAGTATAATGTCACTAAGGGTGCTTTGTTTTGTTAAATGAATTATCAGTAATTTTAGCAAAGGTTATACACCATCACTAGTCATTTTACACTTCCCTGTAATAGTTGATAAAATATGCAAGGTAAAAAATTGATAGCTAAAATTATCATTTTTAATTTACTTTTTACTAAAGAAAGGTAATTTCTACTTAAACGTTGATGTTGAGAAGGGATTTCTATCACATGTATGTCAAAAAGAGCCCAGCACTATTTAGCGAATAAGTTTATTATCATGCTAAAATACAGACAAAAGTGTTACAATAATAAGGGACTTGATTCAATAGACCTATTTGGTTCAAAGAAATAGAAGCAACTTTCAGAATTTGGAAAACAAACAATTTCATTTTTGTTTACACTTTTGACTAAAAAGCAGAAGTTACAAAAGCTTTTTACAGAAAAACAAAACCTTATACATTTATTTTATTTACAAGAAATGTGACTGTTCCAACTGGGGTCTGTTAAAGAAAAAAAGTAATCCCAAGCTTGCCAGGATTGCAAAGAAACTGAGGTTTCTTTGTTCTATTTTGTTTTCTTTTCTTTTCTTTTTTTTTTCTTTTTTAGTTTCTTGAAGTTGCTAATGGTTTTATAGTACTTTAAATCAGTTGGAGGGTCTTTTCAAAAACTGCTCGGCTAATGGGAATTATTTACTCCTCATTATAACTGAAGGTTTTAAAATCTCCAGAACAAGCATTTGGCCCTCCTTCACCCATGAGACTGAATTTTGGCTCCTTTTATTCCCTTTTGACTATTTATCATATAAGAGTGTACTTTAGTGGTCTTTTGATAATTTCCCAAACTGCATAATAATTACATTTGGATTTGGATTATTTTTCTTTAAATTTTATAATTAATAATATTGAAACTGGGTAGTGCCTGTGGCTTAAAGGAGTAGGGCGCTGGCCCCATTTGCTGGAGGTGGTGGGTTCAAACCCAGCCCTGGCCAAAATACTGCAAAAAAAAAAAAAAAAAAAAAAAAAGAATATTGAAATATCAGTTCAAATTTATAAAATGTAACCAAAATTTTATTCAAAGAACTTAATTTCTATTTATTTATAAGATCCTATACGAGCTGAACCTTTAGGTTGTGTCTCTGATTATAAGTGGGAGAGTTGGCAACTTCTGGAAAGGATGACTAAACTGTGGGGAATAGGGTTTTGTTTAATGCAGTGATCTCTACCAAAGTATTTATGGATTTCAAAGGTATATGGGCGTTGTCGTTTCTCCCTCTCCATATCATTGCCGAAACTGATGTGCCTGAAAGTGCCTTGTTGTGGAGTTCCCCTTTGTCATCTCAACTTTCATATTTGTACTTCTTTCACATTATAAGTGAAAGACGTCATGTTCAGATATCTGGATTTTTTTTTTAAGTGACAAGACACTTTATTGACAGGGAGAGAGTGTTAAGTATGATAAGCAAAGGAGGGGGATGGAAATAAAAAGAAGAAACAGAACCTCCAGTGGTGGAAGGGGGCAGTTCGAGGGGGAAGCCCTCCAGAAATCTACATCTTTATATGGTTCACTTTCAGAGGTACAGAAACTTCCAGGACAGCAAAGATAGAAATGTTCTGCAGTTCCTTATTTCAAAACAGAACACTGTGTTAGAGTGATTAGTACACAACAACAACAACAACAAATCTTTCAGACACAAACATACCGCATGGGGATAAAATTGGGTGGGAAATGGTATGGAAATAAAAGTTCGGAGAGAGGAATGAGTAATTAAAATTTACAATTTAAGCAAAAGCAAATGATATAATATATATTGAAATAGACAATAGAAGGCATCAAATCAAGTTGGTCTTTATAGTGCATCTGATGCACATTGAAAAGACACAGAATGGGGTTTTTTTGAATCCAATGTTTATGATATGCTATGAATTATAACCTTTGGGGGGGAGCAACTCTGACGAAAGTTTATTTTCTCTCTTTTTTTTTGAAAGCCAAATAAAGTAAAACAATTGTTCTATTTGTTCATTTCTTGCATTTGAAATAGTCTTGGAAGGCTTCCTTGGCATATGATTCTTTACCATAGTCCTCAGCTATTATGCGACTCCATCCAACCACTTTACAGATTTTCCCCTGTCAGTTTTACAAAGGCTTTCCAATCCCTCTGACGCCTTGTTGTTAGCAGCCTTTCTTAGTTTGCTTTGGTGCTCAGCACAGAGAACCTCCACCATCTTGACATATGTAAACGCATCACTTTTGTGAGCAAGCACACGAAGACAGACCTTGCCCTTGTGTAAGGCTTTAGCAGCATCTAGAATCCTGTATACCCAGCTATTGGGGATGAGGGTGGTTTTCAGCATCTCTTTTAAAGCAACCTCAGCATCCATCACACGTACTGCAGCCAGGCCTTCCTAGGTTGTGCAGGGGGCTTACTGGCTGAGCAAAAGCTTTGTGAGGCATGAGTCTCCCCCGCCAGTGAGTTACAGACACTGGGGCAAGAGTCGCAGGCTTATCATTGCCTTGCAGGCTGCTTCTAGCTCTCCAGGACAAGAATTAACCTTCTCAAGTGTTGGTTTATCGATAGGTGTGCAGGTAGCAAACTCACCCGATGCTCTTCATGAGGTTCAGGTGAAGAGTAGTGGAAAGTGGGCTTTTTCAGCATGGAATTTTCCTCCATTATAAATATTCCATCCCCATTATCTGATATTAAAAATAGACATACACACACAAACAACATTGAGTAATGATTCATAATATGAGATAATACACTTTGATACGATAATATTTTTACTGACTTGTTTTTATCATTTTAAATATTTTTTTCCTTTGGCTTCTAATCTGTTCTGAGGAGGAATACATTTTGCATTGCATGAAATACTGTTATTAGAAAAGACAGCATCATTTATAAGAGTTACAGAAGTTTTCTACTAATAATCCCAAGTACCTTGAGTGAGAACTTATTAACGTGATTCCTGGTATCAGCAAAAGGACGTCTTAAACTTTGTCTGCAAAAGAGCTGAAAGCTGAGTGAACTCTCCCAAGGGCTGTGTAGTTTATTAGGAAAAGGCAGCTCAAACAGCTTCACAATTGCATACTTGTTATGTTCCTTGGAGACTGAAAACCCTGTTAGGTACTAGGCATTATTATTTTGAAGCCCCAGACAGCCCATGATAGGGAAAATATAAGGAATTAACAGATCTGAAAGTTATTAAGTTCAGGAATAGTAATAGTGATTTAAGACAGATAGTCACCAATTAAAGACCCCTTTGTTTAGTTCACGCATCTCTGTGTGTGCTATATAGACTTTGTTGTTCCTATCATTGGGATATTCCTTTGGGTTGGGGAGAAGTTATAATTGGCAACCCTAATTATACTGTACAAGGATACACTGGTGAGAAGAGTTTGTTGTTTTTTAATCCAATAGTTGTATTTTCTCTGGTTCTTCACAATTACTAGGGAGATTTTATTGAAATCATTTTATTTTTTTTTAATTTTTATTAAATCATAATTGTGTACATTGGTGCAATCATGGGGCACAAGGTGCTGACTGCATATACAATCTGAAATATTTTCATTGAACTATTTAACATATCCCTTATGGCCTTTTAATCACTATATTAAGACATTTATATTCTACATTTAGTAATTTTCATTGTACCCTTGTAAGATGCACCGTAAGTATGATCCCACCAATCACCCTCCCTCCACCCATAATACACATGGAGAAAGAACAAATTTCCTCTGTAGAAAAATCCGAACGATGCTTGTAGACACTGCACCCTCAAAGAGGGAGCGCATTAACAATCCCCACTCCCCACGTGTAGCCTGTGCACAGTGGCTTCTTTCCAAAGATCACCATATGAAAGAGAAAGGACTCAAACCGCACAGTGAAAACACCTTCCAGACCCCAGCCTAGCCAGGTGAACAAAGAGCATCCCACAGGGATAAACCATGTCAACAGTGTGGACCCCGGAAATGAGCTGTGATCTTCCCTCCTCAAACTCATAACCTCCCCAAAACCCTCACCTAATCATTAAGGGGGGAGAAAATAAAATCTCTCACAGAAGGCTTGATCCCCAAACTACTATCAAAGTCATCAAAAACTAGGAAAGTCGGAGACATTATCGCTCACACCCAAGAAGGGTGTAAAGAGACATGAAAACTAAACATCAAGGAATATCCTGGATGGGATCCAGGAAAAGAACAGACAATGGGAAAAACAGAAGATCTGAATAAAATGTGGCCTTTAGGTAATCATAATGAATCTACATTGGTTCTTTGATTGTAAAAAAGTGCAGCACAGTATTAAAAGATGTTAACGGGGCAAGCTGTGTTGGATGTATATGAGAACTCTCGGTACTATCTTTTCAATTTTTCTCTAAATCTAAAACTGTTCTAAAAAGTAAAGCTACTAACAATAACCGAATACAGTGGTCAGTTCAAAACATAACACACACGGCGCGCTGGTCCTCCATGGGGCTGTTCTTGTCTCTCGGCACTTTCTACCGACAATGGTCCGTTTAGCATCTCAGTATGTGCCAAGCCGGTAGCCAGTGGTGCTGGGCCATGGACTCAGCTGGCTCAGGGATTTCATTAACAGGTGTTGCTCTGGAGCTCTAGCTTTTGGCTACATTGCAAAATGATTCATCTCCAACTGGGAAAGTAAAGATGTTCATATCTGGACTTTCAAGTACAAACTAACATTTTATTTCAATGGAAAGTTGTACCAAGTTTCTATAAAAGTTATAGCTTAAGTATGATCAGTATTTATTTTCTGCATTGATTTTAATTTGGGAAGTATTAGTGTGGAAGTGGTTATCATCTAGACATGACTAAATATTCTCCTAAAGTCTTCACTTTTCTCCATCATCAAATGACATTTGTCACTCATAGTTTGTGTATTTACCCTTTGTTTCCTGCACACAAGTTATGAAGCAAATAAGCTTCCAAATATCTATTCATTTGTAATTAATTTAACTCAGTTCTCACATTAAAGTTGTCATCCTTGTGTTAAAATGAAAAAAATAGGTTATTCAATACAGAAAAAGGAAATAGCTGGTGATTAAAAAATATCAAGAGGCAAATCCATCCTTCAGGAAAAATGTAATTATGTTGGTTAGGTACAAAACAGCATCTATTCATTATTTTCCCTTGCTTAGAAAGTATCTTCGTGTACAAAATTAGTCATCTTTTATTCAACAATTTGAATTTCTTTCTCAATGGTATCATTAAAATAATTCCCTTTTAACTTTATGTCCTAGTTGTCTCAAGGTAATAATCAAAATACATAAAACAGAAAATGAAATAGGTATGTCTTATGTGGGCATAATTTTTTAATTTATCTTGTGTCTGACCTCACATTACATGTTAAAAAGAGGGGAATGCTTTCAACAGATCACAGAAATAAATTTTTCTGCTGGTAAGTAGACCACATAATTTAGGAAGGTTGTGGGGAGAGATAAAAAAATTTAGGAAAGTTACTAGAAAATAACCTCCCCTTTGCCTAGTGCTGTGGCCTGACCCCATGTTCCCAGCTATTTGGGAGGCTGAGGTAGGATTGCTTGAACCCAAATATTTGACAGCAGCCTAGACAATATAATGAGACCATAATTTAAAAAAAAGAAAAAGTGAAGAAAGAGAAAACAACCAAAACTTCCTCTGTGTTTGGCTTTCTGATAGGAAGCCAATCGTGGGTAAAGTACAGTAATTCGATCACTGTAAACTCTTTCAGACATTTCTGAAACAAATATTTAACAATCTTTAAAAGAAAAAAATATTAGTAAAACGCACAGGGGTGATACGTAAAGAACAGAAATCTATTTTCTCACAATTGTAGAGGCTCGGAAGCCCAACATCAAGGTGTTGGCAGGTCCCATTGTCCGCTGGGAGCTGCCCTCCCCGTGTGGGCTGGCCTAGATTTCCATGGTGATTTCGTGTTGTTTCTCTCCTTAGGCAGCACAGCGCAGTCCTGAAGAGCAAGAACTGCACACACGGCCTGCCTTTATAACTTCATAAACCCTGCTCCACACTTTATGAGCTTTAGTGTGTGTATTTAAGAAAGTAATTTAATTTCTCTGGGCCTCAGTTTTCTCATCTTTAAAATGGAGATAATAATAGTGCTAACTAGGGTGGCACCTGTGGTTCAAGGAGTAGGGCGCCAGCCCCATATGCCAGAGGTGGCGGGTTCAAAGCCGGCCCCCGCCAAAACCTGCAACAAATAAATAAATAAATAAAAACATTTTAAAAAAATAATAATAATAGTGCTAAGATTTGAGGTTGTTTTGAAGATTAACTTCTCTTTGTGAAAGCATACCGAACAGTGCCTAGGATGTATTAATTAATATGTCAGTATTTCCTCAATAAACAAAACCATTCCCAAGTCTTCTATCTCTGTATTTTATCTTATAAACATAAGCTCCAAGCTAGATAAATTTTCAAAGTCCAAAAGAAGGCACACCCAGCTATCTAGTTGACTTCTTTCTTTTTTTTTTTTTTTTTTTTTTTTTTTTAATTTCTTGATGGTTCACAGGCAGCTGTCCCAGGACAAAATCACAGTTCATCGCATCTGTCCGTAATAGCTTACACTTGATAGAAAAGTCCACAGTAACAGAGCTTCACGGATCAGGCTGCCCTTACACAGACATGTCAGACGCCCCCGGGGCCCAAATCACCTTCACACCTAGTCAGCTTCCTTCTCAACTGGGCTTTCTAGAGATTTCTCCCATCTTTCCACACCTTGCTTTATCAAGGCCACTACATTGATCTAAGCCACACCCTCTCTCACTAACAGCCAAGGCTTCTGCTTTCAGAGTCCTGCTCCAATCTCTTCACCAGCAATTAGAATATTTTAAAATCAAATTTCATCTTGTTCTTTCTCTGCTTAAGGGCTCTCTATTTCTCTTTGCATGAAGCACCTCACTATCCTTCACTTATCCTAAATAACAGCCCTCCCCCCACCACAATAGTCTCTTACTGTTATCAAATTTCTGCCTCAAGGGCTTGGCATAAGTGGTTCTTCATTCCAGAACTGACCTCCACAACTTTGCCTAATTAACTCTTTTCAATATTTCAACAGTCCACTCAAATGCCACTTTCAGCAAGAAGGCCTGCTCCTCATTTTTTTGTTTAACCTAACTTACTGCAACTGCAGTGAAAGAATTTATTATGTAGTGTATCTTTTCCACTAGACTATTAACACCCCTGTCCCCCACCCTCTACCTCCCTGAGAACAATATCTAGCCTGCACTGGATGTTTTTTAAAGGATTGTTGTATAAATGAGATTATGGCGAAGAAAAAAAGCATTTTGACAGAAAAATACAGACTATAGAGCAATATTAAGGAGCTGATTTAGGTTGAAGCATGATTTAGAATGACATCTGCCAGGCTTGGCAGTTGAGACTAAAGAGGAAAGGCTCTGTTGAGTGACTTTATTGAAACAGTAACAGTCCAAGGTAGTTAAAAATCCATCAAAAATTATTTTAATTGATGGAGCATAGAATTTAAGAAAAAAGATTTGCTAAGACAAAATTTGTTTTGGTTCTTCAACATATTTGACTTAATGGTATATGTAGATATATATACTCTGAATGTACAAATTTTAAACTTGATTTCAAGTTAGACCACAGAAAACTGTTGAAGGATAGGGGATAATGTCCTTGTTTAGAGACTGTATGTTAAGTATCTATTGATCCATGGCAGAAACTAGCATAATAAAATCAATAGGACAATAAAAATACTTGCAAAGAAAGATGCTAACAATAATTAGATTGCCTATTTACCTACAGAAACAACCAAGTTGATTAATTAAAAGCTCATCCTTAAATTTTGTCAGTATAGACATGATTAATCTTTCCTTTGTTCCCAAGTAATGATTTTAAGAGAAATGGGCATAAATAGTATTATACGCTTTCAGGTTGTTATTTCCCAAAAGAAATATCATAAAAGCAAGTGACTTAAAGGACCATTCTGGTTCATGTCAGTTAAAATTATATTAATTGCTTTTATAATGACACAACATTAGTCAAAAGGATTTTTTAAATATTGTATTTAATACTAAGAAAATCTTGAGTTGGTTATCAAATTATCATAGGTGTGTATTGTGAGGAAGCTAACTTTATTGGAATATTGCACTTTCCTTTAAGAAAAGCCATCGGACGAGTAAACACTCTATCAGATGTTTTGTGTCAAAGCCACCAGGTTTTGTTTTAGCTGAGCCCAGCAATTCTCCCAGAGCATCCAGGGAGATGACGTCTGGAGCAGGGAAGTATATGAAATCAGGTGTTGAGCACAGGAGGGAGAACAATTTACTGTAAACTGTTTTAACTGTCTCAGCAAAAAAATTGTTTTTATGAAAAGAAAAAAACAGTTTAACCAATGTCTCTTTGCAAAAAAAAGTGTTAATAACTTCACAAGATAAATGCTCTCCTTTCTTTAGATTTTATGTCGTTTTTGTGCAGGCTTTGTGGGACTCACAAATGGGATTTTTTAAAGCCAATTTTCTGCATCTCCGAGATCATGACGCTCAAGCCCATCTCCCAGCCGCACAGATCTACAGAACAGGGCAGGGAGAAATGAACGTGGCTGATCTATGTGACTTTTAAAATTGTCTATCAGAAGTGGAAATATTCAAGGAAATAATTTTGTAGATTTCCTTTTCCAGCCTTTATGACTTTCATAGCACTTCTCTTTTACTGTTGTTTATTTCAATTTTAGGAAAATGCCTCAAAATTGACATCTACCCAGAACATATAAGCCCCTCAGGCAATCAAGTCATCAAATTGTTTACATGGCAACAATAGCTGTCCAAATACCTCAAAAAAGCTAGCACAAGTCATCATCTCATCCCCTAATTCTGTGTTTTGTGAGGGCATTAAGCAATCTGGCAAGAAAATCACTAAAGCTAATAATGCATTTATACTACTTAGTCTGCCTCAAAATTCAGCTAGCGGTAATATCTTAGCTTATTTGCGTGGCTTTTTCTGGAACTTCCTAAATGCACCACTGTACCAGAAGAGAAGCAAAAATTATATCCACAAATTAATTTCCTAAATATTTTGGAAGATTGGAAGCTCAGAATAAGCAAGAAATATGTTTAAACTGTGTCTTTTGAGTTACTGACAATAATTTTATCTGTGTACCAATGTAATCTTTCTCTAAATAACCATTCTTCATCGTTGAAAGAAGGAATTTGCATATTGACTCAGTGGACCTTTTGGATGTTTAAACCTATACTTTATTCTAACATTTTAGGAATATACAGAAAATTATCAGGAAAGGAGGAATTGTCTAATTCTTAATTTATCTCTGCAGCGCAGAAAAAAGGCAACAATTCACAGGCTGGTTTTCCACATTAAGGAGTGTTATAAGTTAAATAGTGTTTAACTTTTATAAGTTAAAAAGATATGTAAAAGTCCTTCTGTGTTTGGGAATGTGACTCATTGAGATGAAGTCATCAATATGGACCCTAATTTAACAAGACTAGAATCATTACAAAGATAAAAGAAGAGACCAGGGTAGATGTGCCCAGAAGGAAGCTGATGTGCAGAAACAGGGGAAGCATCAGATGAAGACCCAGGCAGAGACTGGAATGGTGCATCGCTAAACCAAGAAACACCAGAAAGTGCCGGCCGGTGACCTCAGAAACCAAGACAGAGGCATCAAACAGACTCTTCCCTGCAGCTGTAAGACACTTTAATTCAAGGCGGTGCAGACACCTTGATCCCAGACTTTCGGCCTCCAAAACGCTGACAGAAGAAATTTCTGTTCTTTTTACCTACATGGTTTGTGCTACTTTGTCATAGCAACCTTGGGAAACTAATACAGCGTGTTTCCTCAGAAGCAACACCCCTGTGGAAGTTAGAGCAGAAAACTGGGCAGAGAGGGAGGAAATTAAGTGCAGTCGCTGCAGCAACTCAGCTGAGCTCACAGAAACTCTGGAGCTGCCCGCTCTCTTCATTCATCCTCTGATAGCTACTCAGGTTGATTCCGTATTTAGGCTTTTGCACCTAATGCTGCAATAAACATGAGAGTGCAGGTAACTCTTTGATATACTGATTTCCTTTCTTTTCCTATCCTCCCGGTAGTGGAATTGTTGGTTCACATGGCAATTCTATTTTTAGTTTTTGAGGATGCTGCACACCGTTCTCTAGAGCAGGGATGGTGACATACACGCCCATCAGCAACGCAGAAGGGGTTCTTGCTCCGTAGCCTGGTGAGCACCTGTTGCTGCCTTTTTGATACAAGATATAACTGGGGTGAGATGACCTGGCGTTATGTTTGATTTGCATTTCTTGGATGGTTAGTGACGTTAAGCATTTTTTCATGTACTTGGCCATTTGTATGTCTTCTTTTGAGAAATGTTTGTTCAGACCTTTTGCCCGTTTTCAATTAGATTTATTTATTTGCTGCTGTGTTATTTGAGCTCCTTTTATACGCCTTGCTAGATGGACAGTTTACAAGTATTTTCTCCTGTTCTGTGAGTTTTCTGTTTTGTTGTTTCCTTTGCTGTGCAGAAGCTTTTCAGTTTGATCTGATGCCAAATGTCTATTTTTGTTTTAGTTGCCTATACTTTTGAGGTCTTACACTAGAAATCTTTGCCCAGATCAATGTCCTGGAGCATTTTCCAATGATTTTTATAGTAGTTTTTTTAGTTTCAGGGCTTCAACTCAAGTCTTTTTTTTTTTCTTTTTTGAGACAGGGCCTCAAGCTGTCACCCTGGATAGAGTGCTGTGGCATCACAGCTCACAGCAACCTCCAATTCCTGGGCTCCAGCGAGTCTCCTGCCTCCGCCTCCCAAGTAGCTGGGACTATAGGTGCCCGCCACAACGCCCAGCTATTTTTTGGTTGCAGTTGTCATTGTTTGGCAGCCCAGGCTGGATTCGAACCCGCCAGCTCAGGTGTACGTGGCTGGTGCCTTAGCCCGTTGAGCCACAGGCGCCGAGCCCAATTCAAGTCTTTAATACATTTAATACAAGTCTTTAATACATTTTGTTTGAAAATCTCTTAATAATTTATCTTTCAGATTTATTGTCTATTGCTTTAGAAGTGGAGAGAAGGAAAGACTTCTATATTGATAGTGGGACTGCAAATTAATACATATTTTGAAAGAAGTATGGAGAATCCTCAAAGAACTTAAACTAGACCTCCCATTTGATCCTGTAACCCATTGCTGGACTCTACTCAGAAGAAAAAAAAATCCTTTTATCATAACATTTGCACTAGCCTGTTTATCACAGCTCAATTTATAATCACCAAAACATGGAAACAGCCTAAATGCCCACCAACCCAGGAATGGATTGACAAGCTGTGGCATATGTATACCATGGAATACTATTCAGCCATTAAAAAAGATGGAGACTTTACATCTTTTGCCTTAACCTGGGTGGAAGTGGAACACATTCTTCTTAGTAAAGCATCACAAGAATGGAGAAGAAGAATCCTAAGTACTCAATTCTGATATAAGAATAATTGCTGTCCTAGAACATGGTGGGGGGTGGGAGAAGGGGTGTCAGGAGAAGGAAAGAAGGAGGGGTAACAGGGTGTGACACACTTCTTGGGGACTGGACACAATTATAAGAGGAACTTTACCTAACAAATGTAATCAGTGTATCTGGTTCTCTGTACCCTCAATGAATCCTCAACAATAAAAAAAATAAAAAATTTACTTTTATAAATAATAATTACATCAGAGAGAGTCAATGTTTCAAAAAACCTGAGTCAATTGTTCATATATGGTAAATTTCTTAGTGATCAGTCTGTACCATAAATTTTTTTGTATACTTGTTTCTGTTTCTAAACTACTTCTATGAAACTTTGCTAATGCATAGATTGTACCATTTATTTCCTGTTATTTTAGTACAACTTGCTATAAAAAGATGTTTTTCCTTATCTCTTAAACTTTTCCTTGACTTTATATCTTCACATACACTTGCAGAGAAAATTTAGATACCACGTGTCCAATTTTATTTTCAAAAAGGGATTGGGATAGTAATTGACTGCACTTCACAATATTATTCTTTCCATCCAGGAACTTTCTTGGTGAGATTGTATAAATTTCTTCATAAAGGTCTTACTGGAGCTTTTGATTGGTTATTTACTTGTTAGCTTAAGGTTATTCCTAGGTATCGAAGCCTTTGGTTTTCTGTAAAGACAATGTGTATTTCCCTTCATGATATTTATTTTCATTAGTAGTATGTATTTGCTAATTGACCTTTATCTCTACCTCTTTTCCAGAACACTATTTATGGGAAGTTTTTGAACAGGGCTCAGATTTTCCAGAAGTGATGACAACATCCTTTCCCCATTTCTGACTAATGATAATTCTAAAATTAAACATTAAAATAATATGCTGTAATACTTTGACACAATTTTTTAAGGTAAAGTTTTACTTTTCCAACTTACAAAATAATTGTGTTGTTATTTATAGCTCTTAGTTTTGTTTTTTGAACTTATAAGGAATTGAGGCATTGGTCCCCTGGCTAAGCTCATGTGTGCCACTCCAGATGCGACCACAGCAATAAGGTTTTGCCTTGCAGCCCTGGGGAGTGTGAGGGGGTACCCTCTGCCAGCATATTGCTGTCCCTAGAGACCCCAGCACTTCCATTGGGGACCTCCTTACCCAAAGTGGTCTCTGGACAGGGTCTTTCTTGGGCACCTCTGCTGAGACCATCTTATCCAGGAGCCTTAAAAATACCTTTCTCCAGGGTGACGCAGTGCTCAGGAATTCCTGTCCTGGTCTTTCTGCCTCCCTATTGTCCAGACCCCAGGGCCATAAATCAGCAGGAGTCTTTCCACCCTCTCAACAGTGAGCCCCCCTGTCTGCACTGGTCCAGAGGCTCCCAAGCTGGGGATGTCACCGGGGGAGACGGGGCACTGGGGCACTGGGGGAGGGCAGCACTTTCCCTCCAGCTCCCTGCTTGGACTACGGCAGAGGGTGGTAGGATCTTCATTACTACTCTCACTTTGGTTCACTGTTTGGGTATTTTTTCCCTCTTTGTTGGTTTTTATAAAACTTGCCAATTGTTTTCTAATTTTTTTAATTTACACATAATAATTTCCATATTTATGAAGTACACAGCAGTGTTGCGATCCCTGTACCGCGTGGCCATCAGAGCAGGGCAATTAGCTTCTGTGTTATCTCAAACATTAATCATCCCTTTGGGTTTGAAACATTCGGTGTCCTCTTTCTAGTTCTTGGCAATGACGGGCTATGTGACAGTTAACTCAAGTCCTGCAAGGCTGGAGAGCGCTGGACCTTTCCGCTCCTCCCCGGGTGCGATCGTCTTAATTGGCCAGCTTGATGCCTGGCAGCTCAGCTCGCTCTCAGCTACTCAGCAGCTCTCAGGGCTTGACAGCAATACAGTGGATGAAATTCTTTTCTTGGAGCTTTGAAATGATAATATGGTTCTCCTACTTTAATCTGTTAGTATAATGAATTGAATTAATAGTGATCTAAGTGTTGAATTATCCTTGCTCTCTTGGGATAAATTTCAGTTGGTCATGGTTCCTGCTTTTAAAAGACAGGCAAATTAGCTATTTTGTTGCTTTATTTAGGTTGCTTGCCTCTGTATTTGTAAGAGAGATTGATCCACAGTATCATTTTATTTAGTTTAGTTAAATCTGTTTCTCTCTGCACCTTCTTGTTTTGGGGCCACTTGATTCATCCTCCATCATGGACTTGTCTTTGACATGAAGATATTTTAATAGCATATGTGGGATATGCTTCAGTATCATTTTTGCTTTTTAAAAATCTAATCTTACTTGTATTTTAATAAGGGCTAAACAATTTTTAGTAGCTTTTTTAGATTTATTGTTTTTAATTTTTGCATTATTTTTTAGTATTTTTTCCTTTTCCCCAGCATAAACAATGTTTTTAATTTTTCTTTGTTTTTCATAACATTTCAGTAACTATCAGATTTTTTCCAATGTTATTTATATGTTAAAACTTATAACGTATATTTTTGTGCTGATGTTGAGAATAAGTATCTCTAATCAACTCATCGAAAGATGCTTTTACTCAGCACCACAAAAGTTTTGTTGAAATCATCTGAAGTTTTTATTCCAGAATTTTTATTTTTTATTGTTCCCAAGTTGTTTTGCATGTCCCTTCTAAACACCTGGGGCAGACTTGATAGCGACACCATATCAGCAATTACTTCTTTTGTATGAAGACTTTGGGGTTCGGTGCTGTTTCCTTTGTTCTGCACCCTTTCCCGTGTTTCCACGATATGTTTTTCTTATTCCATTCCTGCGTGGTTGCCTTCTTATGATTATGGTTTGTTTCTGTTTGTGTTTGGGGCAAAGCATATTAATGGGAGGTAAAATTTCAGATTTATATTTTTTATTTTTTCATATAAATGAAAATTTGCCTGAAGAGAGCCTGATTGATAAAAATTAGAAAACTGCATAATACAATTCTCGATGTGGGCACTAGGCACTTTCATTTGTGCTGACTTTGGGAAGTAGACAGTGTCACCATTCTGGAAAGTTGTCTGGCATCATTTTGTCAAATTAATCATACAGATAAATTATGACCAAATAATTTTTTTTTTTTTTGAGACAGAGTTTGTCGCCCTTGGTAGAGTGCTGTGACATCACAGCTCACAGCAACCTCAAACTCCTGGGCTCAAGCGATTCTCTTGTCTCAGCCTCCCAAGTAGCTGGGACTACAGGTGCCCACAAGAATGCCCGGTTATTTTTTAGAGACGGGTCTCACTCTTGTGCAGACTGGTTTTGAGCTCATGAGCTCAACCCACCCATTGAGTGCTAAGTCTATAGATGTGAGCCACCACGCTCAGCCCTTCTAACCAAGTACTTCCATTGCCAGAAATATGAGGTCTGACAATTAAATTCATGAACTCATCCTAGAAAAAGTGCTACTCTACACCTCGTTGCTGAATATCACTATGGTGTCCTGGGAAGTACTCCCCTTAGGAAGCTGTGCACCAGTGTCAGCAACTAGTGCATCCTTCAAACACGTTTTCTAGAAAAAAATTGTGAACCATGTATGACAACTCTGATGGCCAGTCCAGAAAGAGTCCCAAACTTGCTTTGAAGGGTGGGCTAGGCACTGGCATCGGTGCACAACTTCCCAGGGGAGTACTTTCAATGTGACCGTAGTGATACTCAGCAATGAGATGTCTCTCTCTTTCTAGGATGCCTTAGTGAACCTAATCGTCTGAGCTACGTGTCACATGCATGAGTAATTCTCTACACTGGTATCTGCTGTGGTGTTGAACTGAAGGCAGGTGATAACGTACAGTGGGGCATCACAGGTGGAAGAGAGGACGTACACATAACCAACAGATGTTTTAAATATGTCCTGCTTGATAATACGAAAGAGAACATAAAGTGCATCGACTATGAAGATTGATTCTATATCCATTTAAAACCTACATGGGAATTTAAAATACACAAAAATAAATCAAAATAATGGGGAGTGTGGTATAGGGGGACTATCTCAGGTGCTGTTATACTGAAGGAAACTCTGAGACAGGAACTTTTATATGCATGTGATTGATGAAGGATGTGCTTCCAGAGAAACCTCGAACTGGGGAAAGCAGACTAGGAAGGGACGGCAGTCTAGCCAGAGCGTGATGGAAGGTTAAGATCCCGCCATAATCCACCCCAGTCATGAATACTCCAGAACCACGTTTGAGAGCAGCAGAGAGGAGGTAGGTGGCTTTGCCTTGTTCCTGATGTTAGGGGAAGAGCATTCATCCCCCTACCATTTGGCATGACGTTATCCATAGGTTTTTTTTAATAGAATTCCTTACAACTTAAGGAAGCTCCTTTCTATATCTAGTTTGCTTACAATTTTTTTTTTTTACATCATGAATGGACAATGATTTTGTCCAATTCTTTCTCCTCTATTGTTATGACCATTTAAGTATTTGTACAGCCTGTAGCAGTGATGTATTTTAAAATGTTGAGCCAGTTTTGCATTTCTTGGCTTAACTCCACATGGTATACAAGCTTTCTTATATTCTATTACCTGTTATTTTGATGACTTTTGCATCTTGTTCTATTTTCATCTGGTTTTGGTGCTAGGGTAATCCTTGGATCATAGAATTAGTTGAAAGATGCTTCCCTTCTATTTTCTGGAAGATCTGTATGACTGGTCTTATTTCTGTCTTAAAATGTTTGGTAAAATTCACAGTGACGGTATCTGGCCTAAAGTCTGCTTTTCTAGAGAGATTGTACAATTTACTTGGTATATATAGGACCATTCACGCTAATCTTTGAGTTTTAGCACTTTGTCATTTCATTTCATCTCAGTTTTCCAACATATTAGGTCTAGAGTTTTCTGAGCATTTCGTTTATCATTTTAACAGATGTTGAACCAGTAATTATGCCCCCTCTTTTGTTCCTGATATTTTTAACTTTCTCGTTTTTGTTTGTTCTTCTTTGGAAAGACTGAGTCGTATCAGGTTTATCAAATTTACTGATCTTTGCAAAGAACTTTTAGTTTCATTAACATTCTCTATTACTTCTTTTTAAATAGCTTTATCATTTTTTTTAATTTCAGAATATTAGAGGGTACTATTTTAATTTTATTGATATCTGTGCTCATCTTTTTAAATTTCTTACTTTTGCTTGCTTTTTGTTTAATTTGCTCTTTCTCTAGTATGTTAAGGGAGAAGCTTAGGTGATTGTCTCTCTGGAGTGTGGGTGAATTATTTGTTCTGTTACCTCAATTCTTTCATGGGTTCAATAAAAGTCATTAATTTGCAGTTTGGGTTTTTTCCTGATAGTATGGATATACATGACTCTACATCTCCAAGGGAAAACAAAGTCTAGATTTTGCCTTATCATTAAAAAGCATATTATTGAATTTATTTTATTGAAGTCATTTCATATCCTAAACTATTGATTTCATGGCAGTGATAGCTTTCCTAAGATTTAACCCAGGCGTCCTCAAACTTTTTAAACAGGGGACCAATACATTGTCCCTCAGATCATTGGAGGGCCAGACTATAGTTTAAAACAAAAAACTATGAACAAATTCCTATGCACACTGCACATATCTTATTTTGAAGTAAAAAACAAAACGGGAACAAATACAATTCACACCAATGCATGTGGCCCGCGGGCCGTAGTTTGAGGACCCCTGATTTCACCAGTTACTTATTTTTTGAATAAATTCTACTTAATAAAAGTTTTCACTTTTCTTTTTCATATTTTTGCATTACATTTATTAGTTTTTCATTCCATTTAATAGTCCAAAGACTATTTAGGATTTTCACAAGTAATTTTCCAATTAAAAACACTGAACATTTTAGTGTATGGTATTGGTTTTCATTGTGGTATATGTATTTGGTTAAATAAATGAAGATTTGTTTGCTTGCTATAAAACATTATATAATCAAATAGATTCATTTGGAAAAATGGGGAAGGTTTAACCCACAAAGCCCATATAAGATTTCGAGGTAATCTTATGTTATGGATTTATTTCCATGTGTATTCTGCTCTGTGTTTAACTGGTTTATCTCAACTAAATTATGTATTTCCATTTTATTTCAAATATGCTTTAAATTTTGCATAAAATTGTATATCTTTCTTACATATCTTTAAGAGTTTCTTGTATGTAGCTGTGCTTCCTTTCTCATTCCTTAAATTGGATAACTGTGTGAGTTTTCTTTTTAATGAGCCTTCTCAAAAATTTGTTTCAAATGAGATTTTAAAACTAAGTTCTTAGATGCATTTATCAATTTCACCTGTCAGTGTTTTAGTATTAACATATTGCTTTTTAATCTTCATTAATTTCTTCTTCTTTCCTGGGCCACTTATAAGGATTACAGAAGTAAATCTTTTATATTAAAATCCTTGAAAAAATAAAACATTGAAATTGTAATGACTATAAATTCTTAAAGCAAATACAATGTAATTATTTGCCTCCACTTCATTTATCTGTTTTTAATTATCCATTACTGAATATTTGCCTCAGTAAGAATTTTAATGGAGAAAGTAAAGAGAAATAGAACAGAAGGGATATGATCTTTTTTATTTAGATAACAAATATTTATTGAACTACAGTATACAAACAATAAACACTTTATGCACATGGTTATCTCCCATTGAAGCCCTCATTAGGAAAAGGCATATGGACAAAGAAAGCTGTGACCAATTATCTTGGAATCAGGATATGTGTTTGCAGAAATAAAGTGGGTGGGATTGCTCACACCTGTAATCCTAGCATTTTGGAAAGCCAAGGTGGGAGGACCACCTGAGCCCAGGAGTGTGACACCAGCCTGAACACCTTAGTGAGATCCTATCTCTACAAAAAAATACAAAAAAAATCCAGGTGCAATGTCATGCACTTGTTGTTCTAGCTACTTGGGAGGCTGCAGCAGGAGTATCCCTTGACTCCAGAATTTTGAGATGCCACTGCCTTCTAGAACAGAGTGAGACCCTGTCTCAAAAACTAAATGAATAAATACTATGTGAATATATAATCCTCAGATTAGCAGTTAGGGAAAATATGACACATCCCTACATTTTCAAAAACTACACTTACTCCTATTGCATTTTTTTAAACTGTTTTTTTAAGTGTTCTACCTCTATCTCTCTCTCTCTCTTTTTTTTTTTTTTAGACAGATAGAGTCTCATTTTGTCACCCTCGGTAGAGTGCTGTGGCGTTACAGCTCACACCAACCTCCACTCTTGGGCTCAGGTGATTCTTTTGCCTCAGCCTCCCTAGTAGCTGGGACCACAGGTGCCTGTCACGACGCCTGACTTTTTTTGTTGCAGTTTGGTTGGGCCGGGTTTGAACCCGCCACCCTCAGTAAATGGGGCCGGCGCCCTACTCACTGAGCCACAGGCGCCGACCTAGCTCCTATTGCATTTTAAAACGAACAGTGTATATTTCTCATGGATAAATCGAAGCCAAACATGAATTCCCTTCAAATACAACATATTAGTTACAGAAGTAATTTTAAATAATCATTTAGAAAACACACAGGAATCTTAGAGTTCACAAAAAATAACCTCTCTTTCAAAGGATACCTAAATAAATAGTAAAATAAAATCCCCATGGTTTTAGCCCCACGGTTAATTTTATTTTCAAAACCAAGTGACAATGAAATGTTTTTAAATGTTAAAATCAATGAAAGGCAAAGGAAAGAAGGAGCTTCAGGGAGCTCTCAAACCCTCCATCAGCATCTCCGCAGGAAAACCATTCTGTATCAAGCCTTCTCCTGAAATGACAGCCTAAGCTATCCCACACGTCCCCCATTTTCACTGCCATGTTTTAATTTTCTCTGTAAAATTTATCACAGCTAGCATAATACATATGGCAGTGTAACATAATGATAGAGGCCACTGTGGAGAGCCTCTTAAATCATCTAAATGTACCTACTTTGGCTTTTAACATGAATAAAAGAGGAAGGAAGGACCAGAGCATTTAAGCAGAGAAATGAAGTGGGGTGACTAAAAGGATCACTGGAGGTTCTGGGAGGACAGATGGTACCAGGGCAAAGGCAAAAGCAAGGAGACCAAGCAAGAAAAATGGTACCAGCAAGAGGGGTAGTGATTTGGAGCTGCCAGTGGCAATGGAAGCAGCAAGCAGTGGACTTCACTCTTAGCATCACAAGCTATATACAGATGGTGCCTCCAAAATGTATACACATTTTAGGAAAAGAGAAGACTGAATTAAAATTTTAGCACTCGATATATCCTGATAACATTTGGTATTTTCTATATCGTAGCTTGTATCTCTTGTAATTGCAGAAGTCAAATGTGATGTATTATAATTTTAATACCTTTTTTTCTTTCCTAAATGAATGTGTATTTTTTGGCAGCCTGTACATATGTACACACAAAGGTTAAATGGATGGATGGATGGATGGATGGATAGATCCCAGTATCTCCTGGTGGGTCTGCTCTCTGATTGGATCTAGAGTAAAAGAGGTAATAAGGATGAAAGAAAGATTTGAGCCAATTTTAGGGATTAAAACAATCTAATATCTGACTTGTGGGAGTGGAGAGGTCTACAGGACATAGAAGAATTAAGCATGGCTGGCTGGCTGGGATGGCGCATATCAAGACTCCAGCTTACAGTGGAGACAAGCCCCTGCTATAGATATTGTACGATATTATGGGACATTCAGGTGTTGCTATCTATGAGAATGCTGGAAAAGGTATCAAAGATGAGTTTGAAAATGAACATTCCAGCAGCCGGGACATAGAATTTGCAGATCGGTGGAGAGGTGAGCTGTATCAGTCACCGCAGAGGATTCAGTCATAAAGAAACCAGAAGTGTCCATAGGGAAGGAAGAGCAGTCACCAAAATGGAGACCAAAGTGGCTTGTTCATGAGTTCAGGTGTATCACTTTGCTTCTCAACTGTATTATATGTATCTTAAAGGGAAAAAAAAAAAAAGACTTATCCTTCTGTTTCACCTTGGGCATCAGCATCATGCAAAACACATACAAGGTGCTCAATAAATATTCTTGGCCTGATGCTGCCCTGTAACCCTGGGCCTCTTCCCCACTCCACTGCCTTTATTCACACCTTGCTGTGTCTCAGCTTCCACGTATTATACTCCTGATTCCATGATTATATCTTTTGATATTTGTAAATTCTTGTCCAAATTTTAAGCAAAGTATTTTACCATTGGATACTCCAGCTCTAATGACTCTTCAAGAACTGTTGGTAACATTAAAAATATTATTTCTACCAGCAATTTTTTCTTTGGTCCTTTCAAGTCAGCCACTGTATATACTTCAGCTATTCCCCCACAAGTTCAAACTCACTCTTAAATAACATCATTAGATATAGTACAGAGTTTCTTAAACTATATCAACTGTAAATTTTCATGTTTTCTTATCAAATTGATAGCAAGTATTATATAATATTAATAAAATATTTTATAATACTATGTATTAGAAACTGCTGCAAATATTTTATACATATTATCTCAAATATTCATCAAAATGTCTCTATGAGTTCATCTCAAAATATAGATTAATAAGATAAAGAACAGAGTTTAAATAAACTTTTCATAATTCACACAACTAGTAACAATTGGAAAAATCATTAAATCTTTCTGACTCTAGAACTCAAAATATATATTGGTATTTATATGAATTAGTACATCAAAATAAAAATTTCCATTTTGAAATGTAATACGAATCACTCAAGAGCATAACTTGTATGGCACCAGTGAAACTTCTATTCACTAGAAAAATTTAAATTGTATCATCATTAGAAAAACAGTTGAATTTTTTATAAAGGTAAAAAATATATTCTATTTCTGATATAAAGCATCACAATCATTGATACTCTCATTTTTAAAAAATGTAATCATTTTCAAAGCTAAAATCTGAACAGTAACCAAAATTTTTCCTGGCTATAAAATACATCTCTCAACTTACCAAAACTTTGAAATTCCCAAGTAATGATGTTCTTATCTTAATAGATTAAAATTTATTACACATTCAATAGGGATTGAATGTGGAGGAAATGGAGACTCAGGGATTCAGAGGAGGGGCAGAATGAGTTTGCCCTTGGAGGAAAACTAATAAGAAAAAATAAATGAAGGAGCAATGAAAATTTTCTTTCAGATAAATTAGAGACAACAGCCAGTTATTGAGAAAGCAAGACATGTGATCATATAAAGAGCTGAGATTAGTATTCACAGATATGGGCTATAGATTCAGAAAACTAGGTTCCCCAACAGTGGCCTCGATATTTTTAATGTGAATGACCTTTAACACTCCACTTTCATTCTTCCTCAACAACCAAGGACTACTACGCAGACTTATAGAAACAAATGAACACGTATCTGACTAATTAGCCACACCACAGGGGCCACGACTAGAAAGAGAGTCCCAGAGAGAACCACTCGGTTAGCAATGTAGAAATAGGATAATACGTGCTACAAACACATCTAACAGCATGATGCCCTAACACGTATGTCACCTTTATACGGATGTCATTATTAATACACATGGCTTGACTTGGTCTATTAACAACTTGTAATAATTGGGCAGGATGATTATTGAAGTGTGACCAGTTCCTAACCTCTTGCTGTGGGCTGTTGTTTTAGTAAAAATGCTTTCCTCTAACTTGCAGAAGCCATGGGAGTTCTGAAGGAGGAAGTTAAGATGGCTTTATTCTGGAGGACTGCACAGTGTCCTTTGGGGTGGGGTAAAGGCTAAGTCTATGCCCCGGGCTTCCACCAGCCAATTATGACCATCAGGGTCCTGTTAAAGGTAAAAAAATCATTGGGGAAGTGTGTTTGTATAAGCAAGAAGGGTTAAAGTTGGTACAAATTTCTATATCAAACTTTGGCTAAAATGAAAAACAAAAACATAGGAAACACCTTTGAGTCAGGCTGTGCAAAAGAAGTTATTTCTGTTTGTTATGGAACCAGCAAACACCAGTGCAGGGGAGAAACAGGTAGCCAGGATGGGTGAGAGAACACAGCTCCCTTGTGCCTCCCTCCCTCAGAAAGATGGGTCAGAACTTTATTATTAAATATGGTCCCATGTAGGAAGAGCCAGGTGACAGGAGACCAGAGCTGGCCTTCCTGCATTTCACACCATTCACCCTGGAAGGGGACAGATCATTAAAGCATCAATTTTAATACCATGTGAGGAAACTTGGACTAGGATGCTTTACATAGTCCTGTATTTACCTTCCTTCTGAAACAAGGGTCTTAGAGAATTTCCCATCTGCAGTCAGCCACAACCTTCAGGGTATCCCCAAAGTTAAGTTGTTCCTAAATTCTCTATTCAGAGGGAAAAATGGGAAATTGTAGCTAACTGTACCTTTATTTATGAAATATTCATTACAACATTTTACAAAGAGGTGTTTAATATGTGGAGAATTTTTTATAAAATTTGGTATTGCCTACTTTGTAAATAAAGGTACATTTAGCTATAATTTCCTATTTTCCCTGTGTACTGAGACTTTAGGGACAACTTTGGGGGCCCCCTATGTAATTGCCCTGATGCCTATGATTCCTAGGACACTGTTGCGGTCAACTAATGTCCAGCAAAATTGTATTCTGTCGCCCATAGTGTAGAATTGCACCGAGGTTTGCCTCTCGGATGAGCATGTGACAAAGCTCTGGGCAACAAAATGCCCACAAAAGGGACAGGAGTCAGCGTCTCCCTGCCTGGGGCCGACACTCACGCTCTGAGCGCTGCCACTGCACACACAGTCCTGCTGTATGCTGGCTTCTCTCTCTGGCTTGAGCAGATACTCCCTGCCAGCGACCTTACAAGCCCTTTGTTGAAAATGGTAGAGCCCCCATACACCAGGGCCAGAAAGCTGATGTGACGAGGGACGCCCTGTGCCATAGTGGCCCTCCCAATATTTTAGGTGCACAAAAAAATCAACTTATATTGTGTCTGAGGTATTCGTCACTGGATTTCTTACTTTAGGTCCCCAGCTGATACGTAGTACAAACACAGGTAACAGCATGATGCCCTGATACGGATGTCACCCCAATACGGATGGCTCGCCTCTGTGCAGTGAACGTAAATGGGAAGGTGGCTGGTCCATTACAGCTCTGTTTCCTGAGTCAGAGGCCTCACTGTTCAGTCACCAGCACGGGGAATTAGAGATGAAAAGTGCTGAAAAAATTAGAAAGGAGGTGGGGTGGAAGGGTGCATTTCAGAAAGACAAAAATAGCCTACCGGAGGGGCAGGCATTCTGTTCCTCCACTACCCATAAATGACAGTTATTAAAACCAATGATTATCGTTAAGGACAAGTCTGTGGTCCAGGGGAGCTGGTAAAAATCATCGGGCTCCACTTGTAACTATTGGGCTTCTGCTCTCCAGTGATTTTTCAAAACGACCAATTAGCTCTGTGGGAAACGTAACTGGCGATAAAGCTACAAGTCAGACAGCAGCATTTCAGATCGGCTTTCATTTTCTTAAAGTTGAACGTCCCCTTTTGTTCCCTGCAATCTGAGCCCCCTGTCTCCTGGGGAGAGGGGTGATTTCACTGGCCCCCAGAAATGCACACTCAGCCACAGGCGCTGCTGAGCAGTCCTGCCGCCTCCTGATGGCTTTCCCTGTCATTTTCCTGCTCTCCTCTGCTGCTCCTCACCTCATTCAGTTTTTAATTTGCTTGGCATACAATCCCGCTGACCTCGCTATAAATGAAAAACTTTAGTAAGAACCTCTCAGCGTGACAGAACAAGGCTGTAAACCGGGGCTCTCGACATGGGTGTGTTCAACTCTGTTACCAAATCCCTGCTGCTGCTGCAGCTGCCGCTGATCAAACACGCCCCAGCCCGGTCGCAGACGCTCAGCGTTCTCTGATCCCCATGCTTGGGTCATCAAAACTCATGATCCCCTTTTCTGAAATTATTTAACGTGTCCCCCAAAGAACTTTACCTCAGGCCTCCCTGTCACAAACCTCAGCTGCTTCAAAGACCAACGACGTACTCAAGAGGCTTTTCTGCTTGATGAAACATAATGTCTGTCTCAAAGTGGGTCCTCTTGTTCAGAGCTTACATAGTAGTGGCAAGATTGATTTGAGAGTCATAGGATTTTAGAGCTTCAAGGGATCTTATGAATCATAAAGTACAATTCTCTCTAGGGGTTAGAGGTTAAGCGACTCCCTTGTGGTCACCAGATTAAGTAGTGGCAAATCAGATACATCAACCCTTTTCTCAGCACCCCATCGTCACTGTTTTCCCTGAAGCTGTGTTATAAAGATGGGTAGCAGGAAACCCCATACAGTTTAAAAGAGATCAGTTTCTTGCCTGCTCTGTGTGATTCGCAGGATTCATTAGGGTGTTCCTCATGTAACTCTTCGCCAGCGACGCTACATGGCCATGTCTTGTGGTTTGACTGGCACGTTCCTCTTGAACTTAACCTCCAGGTGAAGCCCTGGACATTGTCATCATCAATTTGCCACCCTACAACCTCATGACCAATGATGAATCAAAAGGAAATATTATAGGAAGGAGATCGTTAAAAATGCAATCCTCTGTATCTATTAGAATAGCTAAAATTCAAAACACTGACAACACCAAATTCCACTAAGGATGTGGAGTAACACGACCTCTCACTCGTGGCTGGCAGGAGTGCAAAATGGTATCATCACCTTCAAAGACAGCTTGACAGGTTCTTACAAAGCTAAAAGTAGGTTTACCAGGTGAGGCCGCAGTCAGGCTCCTAGGGGTTTATCCAAAGGAGTAAAAAATTTTGGTCCAAGGCTGGGCACAGTGGCTCACCTATAAAATCCTAGCACTCTGGGAGGCCAACGCAGTTGGATTGCCTGAGTTCAGGAGTTTGAGAACAGCCTGAGCAAGAGTGAGATCCCCTCTCTAAAAATAGCCAGGGGTGGTGGTGGGTGCCTATAGTCCTAGTTACATGGGAGGCTGAGGCAAGAGGGTTGCTTGATCTTAAGAGTTTGAGGTTGCTGTGAGCTATGATGCCATGACACTCTACCAGGGACAACAAAGTGAGACTGCTTCAAAAAACAAAACAAACAAACAAAAAAAACCCTTTCAACCAATGTTTATAGCACCTTTATTTATAATTGTTAAAAACTGGAAGCACTAAAATGACCCCATGAGGTGAATCAGCAAACTGTGGTACGTCCTTACAATGACGTGTTACTCAGTGATAAAAAGGACTGAGCTCTCAAGCCATGAAAAGGCATGGAGAAATCTTACCCGCAAATTACTGAATGAAGGGAGCCAGTGTGGAAGGGCCACACACTGCCCTTAGTTATTAGTACAACTATAGGACATTCTGGGAAAGGCAAAATCAGAGAGAGAAATAGATGATCAGAGATCGAGGGAGACATGAGAAGGATGATTGTGTGCGGCAAAGGGCATTGGTAAGGTGGTAAAATTACTCTAACACTGCCCTGCTGGATTCGTGACATTCTGCACTTGTCAAAAATCAAAGAGTGAACCTTAGTGTGACCTGCATGCTTTATATAGTAATACATATTAATAATATCTCATCAGTTACAACAAATCTACCACACCAATGCAAGATGTTAGCCATGGGAGAGAGCACACCCCACGGATAGGAGGCTATGGGAACTCTGTACTTTCTGCTGAACTGTTCTATAAACATAAAACTGCTCTAAAAATAAAGGTTATTTTTAAAAATGTAAATACTTCATATTCAACAAGAAGAAATTCATTATCATGTTGATATAGTTCTTGCTGACATAATCTTTCAACTGAAAATCTCGTCATAGTGTAATCCATGTTAGTGACTTGGCATCCCTAAGACTTCAGAACTACTTATGATCTATTGATTTCACAAATACTATTTAATCACAAATTGCCACCCCAGTGGACATTACCGTCTAGTGACAGCATCGCACATTTGTGTGTTGCTGACATACTTGCAAAATACAGATCTAAGATCTTCACATATGGTAAATTCATCCAGCACTCATACAAAAAACTGCATGGAGCAACTTGTTAGTATGAGAGTTATGCAGAAGTGGAGACTCAGGCCCAGAGAGGCTAAGTAACTGCCTGTAGTTACACAGACAGAAAGTTACAAAACTGAGATTTGGACTCAGGCCATCTGTTCCAAAGTATTTGTTCACAACCATATCATCATAGCAGATAAACGAAGGTAAAACTTATGAATCGAAAAAGTGATTACAGTTCTTCCAAGAAGGCCCAAAACTAAGTTGCAGGAACAAAGCGAAAATGAACAGAATAAAATTAGGAGCTTTAAGGCACTCTCTATCAACTAACAATAAACCCTATGAGAAAGAAGTGGAGATCAGCAATGGACAGGCCCGAAGGAGACCTTGGGAGGTCAGAGGAGACTTCACGGGGGTTTCAGCCAAAGACCCTGCAAGGCAGGAGGTGGCCCAGAGAGGATGAAAGAACACTCTCGTTGGGAGGAGTCCAGGTCATCTAATAAATGCACGGGAGGAGGAGGCCGTGCTCCAACATTGGGCCGGTCTTGGCCTGCGGAGGGCCGACACTCTGCGCCAGTGGGTCTCCAAGTGTGGTCCCTGCACCAGCAGCATTGGCAGCTCCTGGGAACTTTTTAGATGTATAAAATTCTCAGGCCCCATCCAAACCTGTTGAAGTAGAAACTCTGAGAATGGAGTCCAACAATCTGTATTTTACAAGTTCCCCAGATGATTCTTACATAAGCTAAACCTCTAGAACCACTGGTCTAAGCTGTTGGAACATCACCTTTTAGGGGAGGTGAAGCCACAGGATTTTATAAAGGAAAAAACAAAACAGGTGAAGCAAGCAAGAACCTTACTTGAGGACTCAAAGTCCCAAGGTTCTTCTCAGATGCTTCAAAAATGTCAACTAGTCTAGGATAAACCAATTACTTATGTCTCTTACAGCTAAAAAGGCAGTTGCCAAGATAAAGGAAGAGACTTTTGGCCATGACTATTATAATACTTCAAAGTATTCCCACCTTACCCACAAACAGACACAGACATACGTGTCCTTTAAAAGACATGCACTGATAGGAACCCAGCGAATATTCACAGGTTTGGCTGTGAAACTAGGAAATAAAGCCTTTGGGAATCAATAAAGAGGCAACTACTTGGTTGTCTTGCACTTTTTTATTCTTTTGAAGCTCCCATTTTCAAACTGGATATCTCTCCCAGAGACTTGAGTGGGCCATGAAGCCAGGCTTGGGTTTGCAGAGTACGGGGACGTTTATGTCACTCACCTTTTCCCTTCTAATCCTTCGGGAGAAGGTTTCTTATTTTGCTCCAGCTGGTTGAATATGTAGGAATGGGGAGTTTTCAACAATTACAACAACAAAAACCAGCAAAAAGATAAAAAAAATCATTTTTTAAAATAATCAGTCCATAATAGAAAAACATGAAAAATAAAAATCATAGAAATATAGTCCTACTAAGGATGGAATTGGCAATGGTAGAATATTGCCATTGTTGTTAGCAATTGTAAGGTATACAGATAGGGACTGGATCCTGCCAGTAGGAAAAAATATATGTGAGTAAAATTTGCAGAAAACTAGTGTTATCACTGTCTAAAATCAGTTTCCATCTGTGCTGTTCTTGCTTAATCAACAAGTTATTTATTTATTTATTTATTTATTTGGCCAGGGCTGGGTTTGAACCTGCCACCTCCGGCATATGGGACTAGTGTCGACTTCTCTGAGCCACAGGCACCGCCCCAAATGTTAGGAACCTACCGGAGAGACCCTTGGAGTTAGAGGACTATGCAATTAGAAAGACTGCTTCCTTATAGGGGCTATTCCACTTGTTTAGGCCTTTTCAATTTATATGCCTAAAGGATTATGGAGAAATTGATCCATTTATTTACTATGAAGTGATCCATTGTAAAAATAAATCCATCACTTTGTCTTGTGATTTATAGGGCCTCTAAAACTGAATTTGCTTTCTTATTGATAAGGACCATGAACTTTCCACCTGTGACTTCACAGCTGCATCTGTCTAGCACAAAACATGCTCTAAGCACTCAGAGTCATTTTTCAATGTTGATTTTTCCAAGTGCAGGATGCTTTAGAACACACATTAATAATATTCAGCCCCCTTGCCTCTGGCCTGCTACTAAACAAACATCAGTCTTGCTTTATCCTTTCCTAGCCAAGGTTTCAAAAACTATTATATAGAACCAGTTTTCTAGCTTTCTACTTTAACTAATATCCCATGTGAATACCAAATGAAATAATCAAATAAATAATGTGAGTGATGTATAATGATAATTACCACTTTTTAATCATCCATAAAATAGACTGGATATATAATTACAGAGCAAATATATTACTTTATCTGCAAAAATATAGATTTTAGAATGCTTCCTTTTAATCTTTGAATAAAAAAATCCATTATTCAAATGTCTCATTGAAGCAATCTGTAAAAACTGTAAACCAGGGTGGCGCCTGTGGCCCAAAGGAGTAGGAGGGCACTGGCCCCACATACCGGAGGTGGTAGGTTCAAACCCAGCCCCAGCCAAAAACTGCAAAAAAAAAAAAAGAAAAGAAAAAGAAAAAAGAAAAGAAAAGAAAACTGTAAACCAAACACACTTATTAAGAGACCATTACCAATTATGTGGAAATATCTGTCTTTAGCATAAGTCAACAACTCAAGAAATACAATAAACTTATTTAAAAATACTATTTATGTTCTTTTGGCTACAGAAAATCTAAAACTGATGGCACTATCATTGAAAGTACTTTGTTGTTTAAAAACCTAATGAAAGTCTTTAAGCTCTTAAATTTTAGAGATTAAGAGACAAATGCAACTGATTAATTATATTATTGAGATATAATTTTGCAGAGAGTATTATCAATTTTACTGAATCAGTTCTTATTTATGTTATCCTCAGAAATGAGATTTTAATGTGGACTAATTGTGAGATATATTGAATAAATGCTTTACGGAAGTGACAAGAACACAGAGCAAGCACAGTTAAAAAATTAAGTTTACCAAATTTCACTTCCCATTAAGAACTCCATAGATTTTCCAATAAAGTGAAGAAAAATTCATTAGCTCTCACCATGAATTTTATTATACATTTGTTCTGGCTTGTTAAGTTTGTTCTTATATTGACCTCAACTTACTTAAATTTCAACCTGTGTTATTTCTATTAATTGTTCTACCACTTGGGGTTGAATACTCTCTTTTCTACTTCTTTTTGGTGCTGTTATTGCAGTTTTTGGCCAGGGCCAGGTTTGAACCCACCACCTCCAGCATACGAGACCAGCACCCTACTCCTTCAGCCACAGGCACCACCGTCTCTCTTCTCCTTCTTAAAGGTACCACATTCTCTTATTTTCTTCTTTACCAACAAAGGACTTCTTTTTTTAACTGTTCTTAATACATCAAAGTCTTAGGCCATTTCTCATTCATATCAGTCACTTAAAAAGAAATACTATTTTTTAAATGATACCATCATAAACTGAAAACAACACTTGATTTCCTTTGTATAGAAAGAGTAACTGTGATGGACACTGTTCTGAGTCTAGTGTTCTGGGTATTATTTAACAAATTGATGTATCTTATCATAATTAAGTTATATTCTTATTTGAAGTCCAAGATTGCATTATCTTTCCACTAGCTTTCCACACTCTGCCATATGTTACTTAGTCAATGATAGATTTCGTCTTTGTTAATATTAGTAGTTGCTAAGCCTCATCTCTCAAATTCTATACTTCAAGATGAACTGATAGTACTAAAAGCTCATTAAAAGAGTTTAACAAAGGTAAAAGATAATATGGGAGCTGCAAAGGAAGAGATGCTATAAAGTTGAGGTTATTTGGGAATAAAATATTTGAAAATCAATTTGTCCAATGTACATAATAAGAAACATGGAAGTGTTTATGTTCCTTGAATTGAAATTTTTGTTTTGGGGTATCAGTCACAAGTTGAGTAAATGTGTTAAGATGTATATAAATAGCAAAATTTTTAATATCAGGTTTTTGGTCAAAATAAAACCTAAATAATATTTTTAATGGGAACCTTCTATAATCACAGTTATGTAAATAGACACTAAATTCTGGATAGAAAAACAAAAACAATTATATATTCAAGTTATATTAGCTTGTACTTTTTAGTGCACTTTTAAAATTTATATTCAATTTATTAAATATTTTATAATGCTTTTACTACATAAAAATCCCTGCCTTTGGAGTCACGAGACTTGGGACAAATCCCCACCCTTCTATTTATTAGGTGAAGCCAAGTAACTAAACTATTTTCGGCCGTAGCTAAACATTTTTATTTCTCTAACCTCTTGATGCCATACCAGCATTTCCCAAAACTGACTAATGAGATTTTTGTCTTGTTTTTGTTTGTTTTTAACCTTAAAAAGCTACTATGTAGATACTGCAAAGCAAATAATAGACATCTGCTGTGCCTATTTACCTCCCATCTCTCCTCAGTTCCTGCTGAAAAGGAACCAGAAGAATCATAAGAAGGCTGAACATGAAACCGAAAAACATCAGACCAGGACGATAGAAAACAAGCTGATGGAAAAAACAAAACAGGTCAGACACTCACCAGAGGCAGCAGACGGCAGCTCTGCCCAAAGAAACTCTGAACCATTCTCAGGTGCAGAATTAGTCCACATAAGGAGCAGGTGTCGACCACAGGCCCAGCAACTGGGTAACAACTAAAGACTGTTATTCCCAACAGCTGGTCAGGTGGAGTTTTGCCTCTCCTATTCTCAGGTTATCGGCAGAATGAAGAAAGTTTTAACCTTTTGAATAAAAGCTGACAACTACTTTCAAAGTGGTTAATTCAGGTAGCAACCTAATGCAGATTGCCAAGCTCAAGAAAAAAGAGCAAGACTTTAAGAACATCCATACTTGCTAACAGATGCTAAAAATAAATAAATAAATAAATAAGACATGTAGAATGCAGCTTTACCAAGCAGCATAATGCAAACGAGAGTTTTCCCTAACTTTAGAACTGCCTATATTTGGGAATCCATAGTCTGACCCTGTCCTTGTTTCATGCCCACTTTTAAGAAGTACCCAATTGGTCCTTCCATTGAAAGAAATAGTCTTCTGGAAAACAGACCAGAACTGCAAAGAAAACCATCCAAGCAACCTGTACGTCCCAATCTTATTTTTCCTAGTAATATATTTTAAGGGATGAAGACCAGTTTCTAAGAAAAAAACTTGCAGCCTAAAACAAAAACATCATTCAATAAGTCCCTCAACTATATAATTAGAGCTTTTTAATTTTTTTAACAAGACACTTAAGAGATGTAGATTTCATCAAATGTTTTGCTATAATTCATATACCTCTGTCCAGCAAGATTTCCTGTCCAAGAGTTTCTACACACCTAATAACTTGTCAACAAAACAAATTAAATTTACTTGATGTGACTTGCCCACTGTGAACTCCTATCTCGATCGACTCAGCATCAATTATGCCTTGCGTAGATGCAAACATTCCATTCTTTAAATAATACACATAAAAATCCTGCCAAAGATCAATGTTAAGCAAACTAACCTTTTCTAAATCTGACATTGTCCCCACTTACAAAATCAGAATGCCATTAACTTGCTACATATCCCATTTCTGACATTTCACAAATGACACAAATGGTTTAGCAATTTCCAATTTTCTCCACAAAGCCATTGATAGGGTAAGAAGAAATCTAAGGCAGGAACTTAAATTTAAAGTAATAACTTTATCTGTATCCAAACAAGAATTTTACATGTATTATTTCTTTAGTTCCCACAGTAAATCTATGGGTCAAACATTCAGTCCTTTCCTTGCTCATTTTTAAGATAAGAAGAATGATGCTCAAAGAAGGGGCTGTCTCGAGGCACGGAAATCGTGTGTAATAGTGCCAAGTTCCAGCTCATTTCTGTGTGGGGAAAAGCAGCCCTCCTCCTGTGGTATTTTGATCTCTGTGTCAGCATCTTCCAATCACCCTGAACAGACAGTCCCATGACCGCTTCTCAATCTTGCTCACATTATTTCAGAAATGTGAACTCAGATTGCTTTCTGCACAAGCAAATATTGGCATCTTTAGCTACTTTACTCCATTCATGATGTGGAAGTTGAATAATTGCACACGGAATTGCATTTCAAGAGAAGCTCAGCCCTCTCCAGCGATTTTTTTTTTTCCAAAGACGCATGCTTTGAAATGGAGCTGAAGTTTCACTTAAGCTTTTGAATTCTATCCTATAGTAGAGCAAAGCAGTCCGGTTGTTCTCATGTTTTTCTTCCTTAACTTTAATGCTCCATTGGATAAAACAGTCACATTTAAAGTTTTTTCTTTTTAACCCCTTCTCTGCAATTGCATTCAGAGAGATAGTTTAGTTAATTTTTTCTATGCCTTTGCAGTTATCAAACTTTATTGCCTACATAATTATCAGCAAGAATCAACTAGGAGGTCTGTTTCCAAAAAATGGGAATGTTTTGTGCTAGTGCAGGAATTACTGAATCTGTAGAATGCCCAAACATCGGAATCGTAAAGTATACACTGTTCAGGTGTAATAAAATAATTGTATTTTGAAAAACAGTGTTCTACCACATGGAAAATAACATTTTCAAAAAGTCCATCATGACTTTGCCTGCTTCTCTCCATTTAGCCAAGTGATGTGATTAATGGCTAGAACGGACACAAGCCCTCGGAGAGCTGACGCTGTGTCTCCTCTGCACCTGTTATGCAAACGTCACTTTGTCCATCGGACTACAGAGTTCAGCCATTCTCCTAGAAGAACATTTACTTCAATGTCTCTGTTTATATCCCTGAAATGCTCATGGATGTCTATAATTTCCTCTGCAGTGTGGACATTTTTGACATGTAAGATCATTCTGCCTTCTCCTTCACGATTCTCCTTTGCACGATGTGTACACTTTCATTGGACCTTTGTCCTAGGCTTGTGCTCTAATCTCCAGTCTCACTCCAGTACAGAAAATATTCTCCGAAAGGTCAGGAAAGAACTTCTACTTAGTTATTTTTCATCCAAAAAGTAGTGGGAAAAAAATAAGTTCTATTTATATTTACCATATGGGTTGAAAAATGGTAGTCCTTCCCTCCAGTTTATATGTCATGTAAAGAATGTTCAGAATAGTGAGAAAAGAGGGTTCACTCCACACACAAAGAGGTGGTTTACCGAGAATACCATCTCTCATGAGTCCACGTCTCGTGAGCTGCAACGTATGACAGATTGCGTGCCCCAGATTGTACAGTGACAGCCTGTATTTCCTAGTTTCTAATTAAACCACAAAGTGGGCAGTTAAGCATAAAGATATCTGCAAAGAAACTAAAATTTAAATAAATACTAATAACACAGCTATGATTTAACAGCAAAATGTATTAAATGTGCTAATTATACTGTTTCAGTATAAGGTCTTTTTATGAGTTTTAACATAATGATGAAATAATTAGATCTGAAAAAATTATGCCAAAAAAATTTTAGCAAAAAACCACTTATCATTTACAAAATGCTACTAAGTGTTTATTGTAAGATATTAACTAATATTCAGTAATTACTGTTAAAATTAGGTACCAAAAACATTAAAACCCCTCTTCTCAATTTTTTAGCAAATGATAATAGGACTTTTGAAAATTTCTCTGAGCCTAATGGCAAATGTTTAGAAGCCTTTTTTGAGGTTTCTCACTTAAAAATAAAAGACAAAACCCCCCAAATCTGAGAAACCTTGGTTCTTTTGTGCACAGTAAAAATGTCTGAAATAATACATGAAAGATGGGATAATGGAAAAAAAAATCCCTTTGTCAGCAAATACTGCCAAAATACATAGAAAGCATTGCTGAAAAATTGAGAAAACAATGTTAGAAAAAAACCTTCGGTGTGGGAAAACTGTTCTACCGTCAGATAAAAACACAGTTGTTGCTAATGCATCAAGTTAGCAGGACTTTGGTTTATTAGAGGTTCTCTCTAAATAATGAAGGACATTGAAAAGCTACTTTTTCGAGCCAATAGAAGAAAGAAGTGCTGACAAGATAGTGTCAATACTAAATTATTGCTTATATAAAAGATAATGTTTTATGGAAAAGTTGTGTAAACAATCATTGATAGAACAGCTGCTCTCAGTAGAAACGAGAATTCCAGGGTGAGCCTGTGGGTGAACACAAGTGAGTTTTCCTCAGAGCATTATTCATAAGCAGCAAAAGGTACAAAATGTTAGGACATCACATATATGGTTAATTTTATACACATGGTCCATTTGAGGTACATTCCAGCCATGACAACATTTATAGTGTGATGGCAAATGACTGTGAGAGTCTTTTGTCCCACCAGAAGTCCAGTAGTTCTCTTGGGATAAATTACTTAACTGGTTGTCAGATTCAGTGTTCCAAATTTACTAGTCTTTGCTGTGAAGACAAGTGGTTGTAAGAATATTCTTCCCATCTGATGTTTAAACACACAAACACAGACTCTTCTCCTTCAATGCAAATATGACATTTTAACAAGTGAGAGCATAAGCCATTTGTGCAACGAAACTAATGTTGCAGAAGTGACATTTTGAAAACAGTTGTTTGGGAACCACCTGTTTTCCAATCATGGCTTTTGCTACTCATTAGCTGCAGGTACTTAGGCAAATTATATAATGTCTGTGCGCCGCGGATTCTTTATTTGTAAGGGAGCTAATAGAACCTATCTGACATAAAATTGTAGTCAGGATCTGATGAAAGACAGTAATCATATGAAAACCTTAGCCCAGGGCCTGACAAATTATAGGCATTCATTCAATAAATGTTACCTCTTGCCAAGAACAATGCAAAGCCCGGCACCACCATCATCTCCACAGGCTTCCCAGGCTGTGATTGCCTTGCAATGCGCCGACTTGCCCGGGTGAAATGACCTTTCCCGGAATTCCTTTTCTTGTCCATTTCTGTTGAGTGTGGGCCACAAGGGAGATTCTGAGAGCTTGTAGAGGTCAGAGGGAGGCAACAGCCACTTCAAGGCATATATAGACTGTTACTGCTCTGTTGATTCAGCTCAGCTCGTCTCAGCTCCATGAAGAAGAGCCCAGGCCCTGTAGGACACTCTCATCACCAAGGCCAGAGGCAGCAGGATCAGACATGGTTTCGCTTGTTCTTGTGAGGTTTCAGGATGTGCTTGCGGGAGTCCACCCTCCTCGCTCTCCTTCCTTCCTAATGTCCTGCTGTGTGGATGTCACGCTGCAGCATCAGATGTGGAGAAAGAGTCTGAAAGTCAGTTTAACCAACCCTCAACCTTATGGAAGCCAATTCTGTCTACACATCCACACGCATACACATGATACTGTTGGTTCTGTTTCTCTAGTTCACCTGAATACACTAGTCAAATTAGAAGCCACGACAAAGTAAAATAGGTTTTGCTTCAATAATTTGAACTATGCTGGTCATAGCACCCTAGCACAGGTTGACCAGGATAGCAAACTTAGCTTGGAGGCAGCCCAGGTGGGTCGCTATGCAATGGGAGGTCAGTGGTTGGTTGTTAGGGGCCGAGACTGGATATTAGTGCTTACAGGGTGTGAGTAGGTGATTGTGTCTTCCCAAAGTCAGTATGTTGAAGTCCCCACACTCTCATCTCAGAAGATGACTCTATTTAGAGACAGATTTTAAACATATAATTAAGGTAAAATGAGATCATGTAAGTATATTCCCATATGCCTGGTGTGACTATAGGAAGAAGAGAATGGGACACAGAAGCCACAGATAGACCCCAGGATGACCATGCCCAGAACCTGGCCCAGGCCTGCCAAACAACGGCAACTGTAACAACAACAACAAAAAATAGCCAGTCATTGTGGTTGGAAGGTACCAAACGTGCTCATACCTTGATCTTGGACTTCTAGACTCCAAAACTGTAAAAAAGTAAAATAAAATAAAAATAAAGGAATTTATATTGTTTAAAACATGTTATCACGGCAGTAAGAGAAAACTAGCACAGAGGGTAATCCCAAAAGTCAAACCAAGAAGAAAGACAGGACTCCCTTAGCACGATGGGAGCATGAACACCTTTCATCGGCTCCCCAAGACCTTCCTCCTGCCTGTGTCTCTGTACCTGATCTCGCTCTTCATCCTTCAGGAGGGAAGGCCAGGGAACCTCTTAGCTTTCCCTGTTGTCAAAAAGTCAAAAGGAACTTTTCTAGGTATTTTATTTTATTTTTTAATTAGAAAGGGGATATGTAGAGTAAGTTCACCCTTATTTTTTTTTTTTTTTTTTTTTTTTGAGACAGAGCCTCAAGCTATCACCCTGGGTAGAGTGCTGTGGCATCACAGCTCACAGCAACCTCCAATTTCTGGGCTCAAGCGAGTCTCCTGCCTCCGCCTCCCAAGTAGCTGGGACTACAGGCGCCCGCCACAACGCCCGGCCATTTTTCGGTTGTAGC